>PVHP010018514.1:0-33038 GCA_004024765.1 Zapus hudsonius
AGAACTACTTCGGTTTGTTGTCACCAAGCCCTTGTCCACTGGACCATTTCCTTTGGGCATGCAAATACAGCTGCCAATAACTGTGGCTCAGCTCCAGCTGCAAATGCCATAGACTGGACACCTTCAAAACAGATACTGTTTTTCTCAGTCCTGGTAGCTGGAAGGTTTATGAGCTGGCATGGCCTGCTTCCTGACTTGCTGCCTACTCACTGTGTGCCCACATGGACTTCCCTCAGTTTATATACATGGAAACACCGGACATCAAGAGGAGGGCTCCACTTCCCTGACCTAATCAAACTTAATTACTCTCCCAACGTTCCACCTAGCACACTGGGAGTTAGGACTTGTACTGATATCTTCAAGGGGCACAAACATGCGGCTTGTAAGTGTGGTTAGTTTCATGAAATGACACTTTTTCTTTTGAGAAACAGTTTCAAACATTTTGTTCTTGAAAATGATGAAAAGTGCTTTACAGGAGCAAAGAGAACTCATTTGCAAAGACAGTTGGTACTCTGCTCACAAATGCATAACCTAAGGGGCAGAATGATATATCTTTTTCCCCACTTCGATGAATAATGTAGAACCTTGAGTCATGGGGAATGATCACATGTGCCTCTGCATATTCCTAATGAGTGTTCTGCCAACAGGTAAGAAAATGGGGTTTTCTACTACTTTGAAAGCTTCTGTTTTCATTGGAATCCTTGCAGTTTTACAGAAAAGCAGCTCTGTCTAAAGAACAAAACTTAAAGAACTTGACTGAATTCAATTTAGAAAAAAAACCCTCATTTTTAAACTATAACCCATTTTACTAAAACTAAAAACTCTTAGGGTACATGTTTTTGAAGCCTCAACTCGTATATATCTTCCAGTGTTCCTAAATTCAACAGAAAGTTCTAGAAATGTTGCCACATTTTTTTCACCTCAAGAGTTTGCTTCTGTCACTTATCTGAGAAAGAATGTTTAGACAAATGCAAAACCAATGTAAGGGTTATCTTGGGAACTGGGAAGAAGGGTTATATCCCAGAAGCAACCTCCAATGAGTAAAGAAGAAAAGCCAGTTGGCAATAAGATGGGAGGCGGTTCTTGGGGTGTCAGAAAAGGGTCCTCAAGGGAACAGATTGTAGAGTGATCAGTATCACTGAGCTGACTCCTCACAAAGTTACCCGTTCATGCATTCCTTGGCTTCTATTTGTGGCCTTCCTCCATGCTTTGGGTAAGAGGCAATACTGACAAGTCCCTGGACCCCACATTTAGGTTTTTGACAGTACAGTTGTTCACCTCCAGCCAATAAAAGGTACCCCAGATTAGTACCTTAGCCTTGAAGAGTATTTAAATTCTACTCCATGCTATATTATAGATCAACCTAGAGCGTGTCATGGGAAGTGGAAAAAGGCATATGCAAATGGACATTGTGTGGTTGCAAGCACATGAAGTAACCAGTACAGTCAAACATTTGAAACAAAAAGAATCGAATTTGCTCTGAACAAATACAAGACTAGAAGCAACTTTAGGAAAGAGTTTGTTTCAGTTTATGTCTCAAGGGGATGTACTCCATCATGGCAGAGAAGGTGGTGAGTCTGCAAGCTCCACGTCTTAAATGTCCCACAGCCTTCCCCAACAGTGCCACTAGCCCCATATAGGGGGCATTTTACATTCAAAGTCCAGCAGCAGGAAATCAGTTCAATGGGGAGTTTCAGTTTGGAAGATTAAAACATTCTGGAGGTAGCTAGTGGTGATGATTATACAGCAATGTACCTGTACTTAATGTCATTGACCTGACACGTCAAAGTAATTAAAATTATAAATTTTGTGTGAATGTTATCCCCATAAAATTGAAACTTGTAAATTTAAGCAGAGTCAAGTCAAAGAGATATGAGTGCCAGGCTCTGATACTCTCTATCCTGAAAGTTTCCCATGATGGAGAGGTGAGATGTCTCCCTTTGGGACATCCAATAGGTCCTTTTCAGCTTAGTGTGCAAGTAGATTCCCTGAGCTGCATGTTTCTTGGCTGTATCAGACCCATTGCAAGTGAAGGGCTGACTTGGACCCCTCAGTTTTGTCTTTGTGGACACAGAGAACAGACATACTCATGCTAGTGTGCCATGAGTGATAATGTGGGAATTTAGGAGAGAGACCCCACACAATGTTTCCAGGCTCCTCCTTAACCCCTCCCCAGTTGGAGCTTTGCCCTGCCTCCTACAGGATGAAAATGGGTATTCTAGTTTGATGTTTTTCTTAGAATCCCCCTCCCCTGCTCACCACAGTCTAATGGCCCAGGTGAGGGGGGCTCAGGATTCTTTCCCACATGAACCTTTTTCCTCATGATGGGAACCCTCTGTTATCTTTCCTTCTTCTGCTTGTTTGGCTGAGCAGCACAGATTCTGTTAAACCCTCTCCACGTGTTCTCTCCCCACTGGTGGCTGAAGGTCTCCGTAACTCCCCTTTCCTTTTAAATAAAGTCTTCCACTAAACCTTATCCTCTGTTGGTTTATAATTTTAATTCTTTGATTTTATATACAAGAATTTAGGTACTCTTTAAGTTCTGAGGTGCATTGGAATTAGCTGGGTACTCTAAATTCTAATCCTCAGCCCCGCTGTTACAATAACATTGGCTCTTTGTGGTCCTGAACTATTGTGTCTTCTGATCACTGTGAAACAGTAACAGATTAATCCGATAGTTTAAAGGTGGGATAAAATCTCAAACCATGTAGCTATAGTTCTTTCTTAATATATAATACAGTTTCATAACAGGTAACTGTTACAAGTACAAAAAACTCTAGTTTTAATCATGCACCTTCCTTACATAACCTTGGTGTACTGTTAAAATCATTGAGACATAGACTATAACATAGGATACATTTCTGGATATCTGTTCTAGAAGCTGTCATTTTACCAGTAACTAAATTATTCTCTTGTTGTAAGCTGATAGGTCTAATACGAATATGCTACCATGCTAAAGTTGTAAGGTTTATGTGCAATATAAATACAATACATACCCTTTGAGATTGTGTATGACTTGGAAAGATGTTTTATAATTCCTTTAGATATTCCAATATAAAATTATAAATAATAGGTGGGCATGGTGCCTCAGGCCTTTAATCCAAGTACTTGGGAATCCGAGGTAAGAGGTTCACCATGAATTCAAGGATGGCCTGGGACCTTGCCTCAAAAAAAAAAAAAAAAAAAAGACAAGAAAACAAATACAAGTAAGGAGACCGACAAAAAGCCACATGGGACCTCACATACCTGTAATCCAGCAGAGGGTAGCAGAGACAGGATCTCACTGGAGCTTCCTGGTCAGCCGGTCTAGCTGAAAAGCAGTGAACTCCAGGTTCAGAGAGACTCAGTCTCAGGGAAACAAGTCAGAAGAGTGATAGTGGAGGATGCATACATGTGTGTGGCTGCTTCCATGGACAGTATTTTAGAGAAACAATTCTAGATTTTTTTATTCTCTTACTGTAATTTACATTGTGAATTGTTGATATTTTTCTACCTGATATCTAAGAAAAGAATAAATTTTTCATGCTCTTATCTGGAACGTTTGTGCTTAACCAATGACTGAAGAGAAATTAGAAGAAATGTGTTTTAGCCTATCCTTTCTCTTGGCATGGAAGACTTAAAGATATATCAAAGACTGGACTCTATTTGCACTTTTGTGTGAGCTGTGGCTTGTCTTCCTGAGGTTCCTAGACTGGAGGGATCATCTCCATGGAATGGCATTAAAGGTAGTGGGAACTTTGAGATGTCACTGGGTGATGAGCTCCCTCCTAAAGGGAGAAATACTGGTCTTGTGGAGTGGGTTAGCTATCACAGTGGTAAGTCAGTTCTGCAAGAGTAGATTGTACTGAAGATTATCCTATTCCCTGCTTTTGAAACCTTTCTGGTCATGTGGCCTGCCCGCTCCTACCATGTGATGTAATCCACCCTGGAGAGCCTCTGTAGAAACCAATGGTATACCATGTATTCAACTTCTATAAGTCTGAGCTAAATGAGCCTCTTTTCTCTATAAAGGATCCAGTCTTAGGTATGTTGTTATAACAATACTACTTGGACATCATACCTGGTAGATTTAGTGGAAAAGTGGGATCTCTTTTCGTGGAGAAGAAATAATATTTGTAAGAGTATCAGTGAAGACTGTAAGATTTTGAAAAATGATAGCATTTTTAGAGAAGCTAAGAGTTTGGTAAAACTAAACAAATAGTGCAGAAAATCCCCACGTACTTGTCTTCCACCACAGTTGTTCCCATCCTGATTGCCCTGCATTAGTGGGGTGCATTTGCTATCAGAGATGAGCCAGTGCTGATAAATTATGACAGTCTGTAGTTTACTTGAGGGTTCATTTTTGGGGTTGGACAGTTCTCTGGATTTTGAACGAATGCATAGTGTCATACATTTACCACTACAGTATCATCCAGAAGAATTCCTGTCCTAAAAAAAATAAATCACCTTTATAACATCTATAACTCCCTCTCTCCCTCCACACCAATATTTGACAACTACTGAATATCATATAGTTGGTTCTTCCACTAAGCAATATATATGTAAGGTTTCCCTATGTCTTCTCTGGCTTTATAATGAATTTCCTTTTATTGCCAATATTCCAGTGTAAAGAAACACTATGCTTGTTCCCACATGCATCTCTTGATGAACAACTTGGTTGCTTCCATTTTGAGACATTTATGAATTAAGCTACAACACAAAATCCTTACAGGCTTCTGTAGACATGTTTGTAACTCATTGAGGTGAATAGAGCCCATGGGAAAACTACATTTAACTGGGTTATAAATTGTCTTTAAATTTGCATTCATCATGGTAGTGGATGTTTCCCTGAAGATATGCTCCCACCCTGAGTGTGCTAAGAGGTATTGCTTGAAAAAAAGTTCATGGGCAAATGTATCTTGTGAGGCTAAGTTTCTGTTAAGCTCTTACCCTAGTAATTACATTAGGAATCCTCAAAAGTGATATGGAGGTACAATAGTCACTATACTTACTTAGGTATTTTGTAATTCTTACCTATCGTACAACATGAAAGATTACATGATAAAGAATAATTTATAAAACTGGTATAGTGGTATATGCCTTGTTGTGGTCTGAGGTTGAGCACTCCTCAAAGAACAGAAGACACACACAATAATGCAAGTCACACCACGAGGTTTATTTCCAGCATGCTGTGGTCCGTGACCCAGCTCAAAAAGTTGAACCTCTGACCAAGGACCTCCTCTGCCTTCTTTACGAGGTTTTTATATGTTTGAGTTTACAGGCATGTGACATTTCACAGTTATCTATTATTTTTTATGGCACACAGGTGGCTCATAACCTTTTAACTCACATCCTGCCACATCCAGGTGTCCACTCTAATCTCATAGCAAACAGCTGGTTGTCTATTTATAGACATTCCTTTAAACTCAGACCTTCTTTACCAGTAATGACTCTCTTTCTTCCAAGAAGGGAATAGGGGGCTTTTCATCCATCTGTTCCTTTAATCTGTCAAATCTAATTTCGATGATGATAAATTGCCTGTCCCCACCATCCTCCCCTTTCTTTGGTCATAATGAGGAATCCTGCTCATTTGGTTTAGGTGGGTAAAGGCTCTCATGGTTGGGGACTCTTTGGTAGTCTTGCCTGAGTACCATCAACTGGACTGTGTTCACCCTGTCTTTTACAAAAGCTAAAAATCAATTAAGAACACATCGTCCAAAGGTTAGTATCAGCAGCAGGATAAGTAACAGGCCCAATAGAGTGGAAACCAGGGTTGTCATCCATGGGGACCTGTTGAACCAAGCTTTGAACCAGCTCTCTTCAGCTTCCCTTTCCTGCTTTCTCTTAGCTAATCCTTCTCTTACTTTATCCATTGCTTCTTTTACCACTACTGAGTTATCAGCACAGAAACAGCATTCCACCCCTAAGGCTGTGCAGAGTCCACCTTGTTGCAAGAGCAACAAGTCTAAGCCCTGTTGGTTTTGGAGGACCACCTCTGACAGGGAAGTGAGAGATTTTTCTAAGAGTTGCTTGTCCCCAACAGCCTGTATTCCCAGAACTCAGGAGAATGAGGCTGGAGGATGGCGAATTCAAGGCCAACCTACATGACTCTGTTTACAAGTAAAACAAAAGCCAATTTATGTGAACTAGAAGATAATGAATAAATTATCACCATGAGGCTATTAGTTGTCATGTTAAATTCTTATTTTGTAGATGTTAGGGTCCACAAATCATCCCAATGAATACCACCACTCATGTAGGCAAAAGCAAGAGCATTTATTTTCCCAAGACAGCAAATCAGCATGCTGAGGTCAACCCTCCAGCAAGAAGGTGTCCCACAGCGGGGCTCACAGGCTCCTTTTAAAGCATAAAACCACAGAGTTGGAGATTTGAATTAGACCACAGCATATCACAGCAAATTATAACATACAGTGGGAAAATCATAAGGCATTCTTTTAAAATGATTAGTGCAGCCATTGCAGGAACAAACTATGCAAGGGGACTGGCTAATTCTGTGAACTTTTGATAACATAATCAGTAGGCCTGAACTGGGCTAGTGAGCCCCAGGGACCCCCTCCTCAGTGCTGCTATTACAAATGTGTTGCACTATGTCTGGATTTTTTTAACATGGGCTCTTGGGATCAAACTCAGGTCATCATGCATGAAAGGCAAATACTTTACTGGCTGAGCTATTTCCCCAGTTGTCTGAGCAATTTTTAAAAAAATATTATCTCAAACTTCAATAGAGGATGTTTAAAACTCAAATTTGACCTGATAACAACGGTATTAATGGATATGTTCTAAGAAAATTTTTCATCCAAAGAGCTTTTGCCTGCAGAGAGTAAGAAATAACTAGCTGTCTGTCACTAATTGTTCTGACCTTAGTTACACTGTGGGGAGATGTGTCCTGGCACTGGATAAAAACTAAGTATTCAGAGTGTCATCTATCTGGAACCTGTCTATAAGAATGAATCTATACTTCATTAGTGGTATTCAGCATGGGGTGGTTAGATTGATTTAAACACATCGACTGACCAGTTCACAAATCCTGAAAGTACACTCCAGATTTGAAAGAAATTAAGAAAAACTTCCAGAACAACACTTGAGGTTACATTCCCTACAAGTATCACAGTCAAGACCATCACACACCTGCAGACCTTGGGGCCTCAGAGCCATGGGAATGGGTCTCACTGTCTCTCTTGAACATTCCTACTCTCTCATAGTTACCTTTTGCTCTAACTTCTTTCCTTTCTGGATTCTGGGTTCAGTAACAGCTAATTCAGCTGCACATAGTAATTCTTTGGGGTTCAATGAAGCTGATGTCACTCTGAGTTTGGAGTTGAAGCTAACACAGTTGATGAGACTAGGCAGTTATTGATTGTGCTGGGAGCACTGACCCACTGTGCTGTCCAAAACATTGTTCCACTTCCCTTATGTAAAGGTTTAGTCTCTGTAATGTGGCAACTGTTAGGTTGAAACTCAGGCAACACCTCAACCCGCCCCCCAACCAGTGAGGCAAGCTTCAAGAGAAGTTTCAGCACCAAAGCCTGCCTCCTAAACAGGAGATAAAGCCCCCCACCTGCTGTGTCTCTGTATTGCCTGAGGGACTGTCCTTCCCCATGCGGAGAGCTATGTGACTACCTGGGGCCTTCCCCCCAACCTGGGCATTCCCCTTAAATTCCTGATCTGACCTTGCCTTGTGCTTTTTCCCCACTTGGGAGATAGCCTGCAGCTCAGGGTCCCTTTTCTCTGATTAAAGCCTTTTCTTTCAGAGTAATCTCTCGTGGTGGTCATTCTAACAGCAACATCTGATGATGACAAGAATTTTTGTCTTATTGAAATTCTCCCCAAATTTGTTGGAAACAGCCACTGGGGATCCAACAAATTTGGGGAGCATGTAAGACAGCTGCCTCAGACTCCAAAGCTCTCATTCTTTTATATATTTGGTTTATATACCATATATGTGACCAAGACAATTTCACATATATGAAGTGACCAAGCCAATTTCAGAGACCTTACATAAATCTCAAGTATATTGAATAAATTTATGATCTACTCTCTCTCATTTGGATTTCCTTTCTCTAATAAAATTGGAGGCATTCTTAGGACATTAATAGAAAAAAACAAACTCATTAAATGAAAATTTTTGTCACATTATGCCTCTTCACCAATACAGCACTCAGATCAGAGTAAACTTTCCTCTTGTCTAGGACTGTTTGAATTATGTAAAAGGAATCTTCATTGTTGTAGCATTCTGCATGCATTGTGGCCAGATCATGCTAATTGATACTTTACAATAAGTGAATCAGTTGGATACTATAATGTGTCTATAAAGGGTGGATGGCAATCATACACCTGCCCGTTAGAATTTATAATCAAGTTGAATGAAGCATTTTATCTTTTTATGA
Source organism: Zapus hudsonius (assembly GCA_004024765.1). NCBI lineage: Eukaryota > Metazoa > Chordata > Mammalia > Rodentia > Dipodidae > Zapus > Zapus hudsonius. The sequence continues at coordinate 8,388 of PVHP010018514.1, forward strand.
TTACTATTAAATCCTCCTTTTAGTTTATTTTGGATGAAAATTGAACCTTTCATTAAAAATAACAGAGTAGCTTTTTCATAAAATACACCTCTGAGCAAATGTATTATGAAAAAAGTGATAATTGTCTGTTAGCTGTCATTCCCACCTAACATTTGAACATAAAACTTAGCAACCAAGTATAAAGATAATGCTAATTTGTCTGTAGCCAAGAATAGTTAATGCTACAAAACCTGTCATATCTGGCTTAAAAATATTCTCTAGAATGCAATATTTCATTTCTATGACATGCAAAAAATACATACCTTTTAATATTCATAACAACAAAAAAATCCTTTAGTTCTGATATCTTGGCAAAAACTAGTCAGAAAAGCGGCAGCTTTTGGATAAATGAATCTTAAGTGCATTTTTGTATTTATAACAAAGCTCTGGCATTGAACTAGAAAATATTAAGCTGATCCCACACACCCTCTTGCTTACTTGCTGAATAACTGCATTAGTATGTGTGTGTGTGTGAGTGTGTACATGTGTGCAAGAGGTCAATGCTGGGTGTCTTCCTCTATCACTTTCCACCTTATTTATTGAACCCAGAGCTCACTGCTTCAGCTAGTCAGCTAGTGTATTCCCTGTCTTCATCTCCCCAGCATTAGCATTACAGGTGTGCACCACTACACCCAGCTTTCACATGGGTTATGTAGACCCAAACTCAGTTCCTCACATTTGCACAGCTAGTACTTTACTAACTGAGTCATCTCCCCAGCCTGATAAATGCATTTTGACTGAAGGAAATATAATAGGTCCATCAGTGAAAACTCACTAATATTGTTGTATTAAAACGACCACTGAATTTTTTTTAAAAATTAATATCAGTGTTGCATCAATAGTTTATTAACTAACAAAATCAAATGAACTAAACACAAAAATTCCTTGATTTCTGCCGGGTTACTCCCCAATCTATGATTTGTTCTTTGCTGTCATTTACAGCCACCCCATGTATTTGGAATGGTTTGTATGAACTCATCTCTTATAACAACTATTATTACGATATCACCGTCTTAAAGGGACACAGGTCATTTCCTTGCATTTTCTATGGCATTGCTATACCAAGGGCATGGTATACTTTCATAAAATGATCAAAGTGATCTATATTCCAATTATCAGTTGTACAATTTTATCGTAGTTCTATCCATGAGTAGCTTCATCAAAATATGATATACACATAACGCTCTAACAGTTATGTATTTAACAACTGCTTCATGGAACTTTAATTTGTATCAAAACAGTTTATGCTACAATTGATGTAAGGTATTGTAGAGTTAATGAGAATGGGATATGAAAGTCATATATTCCTAGAATCTCATCTATAGTCTCATCAAATCAACCAGTGGAATTTTTGTTGCTGGGATAAAGCACCCAACCAAAAGCAGCAGATGGGAGGAAAGGTCTTATTTTGTCATACAGTCTCAAGGGGAAGCTCCATGATGGCAAGGGAAAGCATGGCTTGTGCAGAGAGTGGACATCACCTCTGCCCCAGTGGGTGGAAAACATAAGCAGGATAATGAGCTGAGTTCTGGCAAGGGGAAACTTGCTATAACACCCCTAAGCATACCCCTAACAATAAATCTTCTCCAGCAAGACTCTACCTCACAAATTACCATCAGCTGGAGCCAACATTAAGAACACATGAGTTTATGGGGAACAACTGATTCAAACCAACACATTCCACCCCTGGCCCCCATAAACTGATGACCATACATGATGAATGCAATGCATGTCCCCTCAATAGACTCAAGTGTTTTATTAAAGCTTGTAACTTATATTTCCAGCTGTCAGACTGGAAGAAGTGCTATTAGTAGGTATATTTTGGTGTCCAGCCCTGAGGTATGTTTGTGGGAAGATCTGATTTCCAGCCTAAAGGTTTGCAGAGAAATTTGACCTCTGCCTGGGCCCCTGCTGCTTGCTGCTGGGTTGTGCTTGCTTGTGGTGCTGGCTATTTGGTGGTATCTCCCTCTACTTGAATCTGTGAATGGAAGCCAGCTTTTTCCCGCAATATGTAACTTCCTCTGGATCTGTAAGCTTCAAATGAATCCCTTCTTCCCATATACTGTACCTATTTGGAGGTTCATCCCAGCAACATGGAACCGAGTACAATAGCATCCATGGATGCAATGCATGAAGTCCATCTTTAAAAGTCCTTATAGTTTCTATCAATTCCAGTATTATTCAAACATCTCTATACTCCAAGTTATCTTAACTGAGAGCCTATAAAACCAAAAATACATAATGGCAAAGAGTAAACATTTACACTGCAAAAAAACAGCTGTTGCAGTCAGCTTTCTTGTTGCTACGCAGAAAGAACCCAAGCAAAAGCGGCTAGTGGAGGAATGGGTTTATTTGGCTTACAGACTCGAGGGGAGACTCCATTCTGGCAGGGAAAACGATGGCATGAGCAGAGGGCTGGACATCACCTCTGCCACAGCACTGCAAACAGCGGCAGGAAGGTGTGCCAAACACTGGCAAGGGGAAGCTGGCTTATAACCCCTTAAGCCCACCCCCAACAACACAGCTCTAATGAGGTTCTAATTCCTGAATTGCCATCAGCTGAGGATCGATCTATCAGAACACATTCATTTGTTTGTGGGGGACACCTGGATCAAACCATGACAACAGCATTGGGGCTGGGCATGGTGGTACACACCTTTAGTCCCAGCACTAGGGAGGCAGAGGTAGGAGGATTGCCATCAGTTCAAGGTCACCCTGAGACTACATATTGAATTCCAGGTCAGCCTGGGCTAGAGTGAGATCCTACCTCAAAAAACAAACCAAAAATGGCATTGTGCATAGCAAGGAAATATTGAACTAATGCAACACCTAAAGCAGACAGGGCAAACATCAACTCCTGTAGCTCCAAGCCCAACAACTCTAACCAGTGACGAAGTCTCTGGGGTTCCAATTGTGCTCCTGCAACTAAACTGCTCAGAGCCCAGGTAACAGTCCACCTGAGCCAGTTGCTTTCTTGAGTGGCTGTTCTATAGTCCTGGTGTCTTCCAAAAGTCCTGGGGTCTCTGCTGCAACTCATAGTTCACCCACATGGCTCCATTGGGCCTTTACAAAGGGCTTTCAACAACCCTGACTCACATTGCCTGTGGCTATTTCCAAAAAGCTGTGCTGCTAATCTATTGACTCTTTCTTGCATTTGTTATACTACCATAGAAATAGGTAGAATACCAAAATTGTTCTTCTGGGGATAATAAAGACAACTTTGAAAAGGAGGCACTCCTTTAGCATTCAGATCCTGACTTTCAAATGAGTCAGAATTCTTCCTGCTGTTCCAGTACAGAATAGCTGATCGATCTTAATGGTGATAATCTCTCAAACAATTGCAGCTGAACTTGCTTTGTCTCCAGCCTGAAGCTTTCATTTCTTTCCATGCCATGTCCTTCTGGTCACACCCATCTATTTCTTCTAAATCCGATGCTACACACGTTCCCAGGACATCGGCAGAACACAAGCCTTTCACAAAAACTGCTTCTAGCCCATTTCAAACACAGCCTGCACAGTCCATAGTTCTTTCTACATTTAGTTCTCCCCAACCCTAACCAGAATGATCCTTCACACTCTGCTTACAGCACTGCAAGGCATCTCTCATGCCAAGGCTTCAAATCCTTCTACATTCCTACTGTAAATCAGTTCCAAAAGGCTAAAAGCCACACAGTCATTGTTGCAGTCAGCTTCTTAGTTGCTGCGCAGGAAGAACCCAAACAAAAGTGGCTGGTGGAGGAATGGGTTTATTAGGCTTACTGACTCAAGGGGAGACTCCATTCTGGCAGGGAAAACGATGGCATGAGCAGACAGCTGGACATCACCTCTGCCACAGCACTGCAAACAGTGGCAGGAAGGTGTGCCAAACTCTGGAAAGGGGAAGCTGGCTTATAACCCCATAAGCCCACCCCTGACAACACAGCTTCATTGAGGTTGTAAAACCCAAACTGCCATCAGCTGAGGATCGATCTATCAGAACACATTCAATTATTTGTGGGACACCTGGATCAAACCATGACAGTCAGGTTTCTAGCAGTAATGCTCCACTTTATTGGAACCAATTTTATGTTGTAGGTATGTCCTCAATGCTGGGAAAAAGTACCCAACCAAAAGCAGCTGATGGGAGGAAAGGTTTTTGTTTGTTTAATTTTGGTGTATAGTCTTGAGAGGAAGCTCCATGATGACAGAGGAAAGCATGACATAAGCAAATCGTGACATCACCTCTGCCACAGCAAGTGGAAAACAGCAGCAGGAGAGTGAGCAGAGTTCTGGCAAGCAGGAGCTGACTATAACACCTGTAAGCCTGCCCACTGTAATACACCTCATTCAGCAAGGCTGTGGCTAGGGCCCAAGCATTCAGAACACATGAGATGATGGGGGATATGTGATTCAAACTGACACAGGAACTATAGTATGGCTCAACCAGGTACCTGATTTTAGTATGCAAGTGATAGCACTTGGGCAGCAATGACATGAGGTACGATACTGAATTTGCCACTAAGTAGGTATTTGGTATTGAATATATTGCACTGTTGAATTTCCTAGTAAATTAATATTTACTTCACAGAAGCCAAATAAATGTCTTGCCCCTCTAATAGATTGGTAGCCTATGTAGTGCTAGAAAGTGTTACATGAGCTTCCAGGGGAAATTGGCCAATATTATTACAAGAAAGCAGAAACCACTAATATATAACACTGAATGATGTTACAAGAATGCTGAGGACACTGCTATATGGAAGAGAACAGCAAGCCAAGAAGTGCTAATCTGTGCAATAGTGGCACTAAACCTAGGTGGGTAATCAACAGCTTTCAAACTGGCTAAGAGATCCATTTGGGGGCAAGGAACCCTTGACTGGAACTGGGATACATGGTAAACTCTTATGGGGACCAAGAACCTGGACTCCTAATGTAACCCCCCACTAATCAGAGATCTATAGAGAGGCTACACCCATTAGAATCTTGCCAAATTAACAATGTTTGTCTCATTTAGCCTATACTGATCTCTCACACTCCATTGGAGATTCTGTTTGTATGTTTCAGAAGGCAGCAAGAACCATGGGCAACCCAATCCCACCAATAGGACCTGAGATGATACCTGACACCCAGGCAGGAGATGAACAACCCAAAACTTATGATATAGAGCCCAACTGAAACCTTTGAGGAAGTGACAAGATGAGCAAGAGATCGACCTCCACAGCAAGTCAGATAACCTGTGAAAGGATAATGGAGACAGACACTGAGAATACCCAACATAATTCAAAGCAGAAATCCAGAGACTCTTAAGACCTCAACAGTAAAGCAGACTTAAAACTCACCCACCATGACTCAGGGATCTGAGTGGAAGATGGGGTAGAAAGAATGTAAGAGCCAAAGTGGGGAAGAATATCCAGAGACATTGCCCCCCTCAGCAACAACACACAAAGAAAAAAAACTGGCTACCTCTCATGCAATCCATAACCCCTTAGCCCATGGTCTGCTCCTGCAAGCCCACTGAGGAGGGCCCCCAGCAGGTTGGGGACGGGGAAGAGGGAAATAGGGGGTACCATCAAAAGACTCTCTCATACACTTTATCTAATTATTGGCAAAAATATGAATTTTTAATGTACATAGTCCCCTCCCACTGCTTTCCTTTGTCCCATCGACTGAAGCCCCTCTTCTTTCCTACCATTCCCTCTTTCATATTCATATCTCTTTTTTTCTCTCCTCCACCATCCACCACAACCTGTAGCTAGACCAAATACTATGCAGGTTTTCTGTAGGTCACACAGCCATTGTGAGGTCATGAATACTATGAAATTTTGTGTCTGGGGGACAGAGTTCCAAATGAACCTTTTCTTCCTCTTCTACTTTGATTCTTTCTTTCTTTCTTTAACTCCTAATGTACCATCCATGACAGAATGTTGATGGGACCAATGTTGTCTAGGTCTTGTACAGGCAATGAACTTGCTGTGAGGCCAGAAATACAATAACTACTTCATGTCCAGAAGATAGCATTTCAGAGCATTCTTCCCTCTCCTGTGGCTCTTGCAATTCTGTCTATCACACTTTCCATATTGTCCCCTGAGCCTTAGGGCAGAGGGGAATGTAAACCAGTTTTAGAACTTTTTTATTCCTGGATCCTGTAAATTTCCTTGTGATAGGTTAAGATTAATCCTCAATCCTACCCCAGCTTCAGCCAACAAATTTTCTGTATTGAGTACTTTTCATTATTGATATTAATCATCACACCTATCTTATACGTGTCTAACTTAAGGGCTCAGAGGTTTTCTTGCTTTTTGTAAAAATAAATAAATAAATAAACAATTGTTAAACGTAAGTCTGATGTTTTAATCTATAATCATTTTTGAATTAATTTTTGTGTGTGATGTGAGGGGGGGACAAAGTTCATCTTCTTCCATGTGAATATTCAGGTTTCCCAGTGTCATAGGTGCCACACACTGTCCCATCAAATTGCCTTGGTACCTTTGTCTACCATCACCTAAACATGACTGATTTCTACATTCTCAATTCTGTCCCACTGATCCACACGTCCACACTTCCCACACGGCTTTTTGCCTTGACAACTTTGGCACCAATTCCAGCCACAGTTGTACAATTGGTTAGTGTGTGATGTCCATGTTAAGGCTGGAGAGGACTCACTAGACCCTCCAGTCTGTGTTGAGCAAAGGCAGGCATTCTTGCCTTGTCTCCAGGCTTGAGGGGAAAGTATTTGTCTCTAGACACTAAAAATAATTTTGCTGTGAGATTTGTTTTACAGATGCATTTACCAGCTTAAGAATGTTATCCTTAACTCCATGTATACTAAGACTTTTTATTATGACTTTATGTTGTGTTTTATTATTAAATACTTTTTCTACATTAATTGAGGTGATCTGTGGTTTGAGGCTTTTATTTTCTATTATGTTATATTTCATTGAGATTTAGATGTTAATGTAACTTCAAGTACACAGGCTAAATGCTACTTACTCAGGGTAAATCTATTTAATAATGGATATATCTACTTGGAGATTTCCTAGTATCTTACTATCTGAACTGAAAGCAAAGAAATGATTTTTTTTTTTATGAGACTCACACTCTACCTACTACACTAATAAAGAGATGGTTTTTAAAGAATAAATATGCTGGTGTGTTGCTAGATAAACTTTCTAGTAATCATTTTTATTTATTGTTAGATTCACATTGCTCAAGTTTTCTTGAGAATTCTTGGATCTACTTTCATGAGAATTATTTATAATTTTCTGTTGTAATTACCTTCATGTTGCTGGGACAAAACACCAGACCAAAAACAGCTGATGGTTGGAAAGGGTTTACTTTGGCTTACAGTCTCGAAGGGACGCTTCATGATGTCAGGGAAAAGCACAGCATGAGCAGAGACTGGATATCACCTCTGTCACAACAGACGGAAAAGAACAGCAGAAGAGTTAGCTGAGTTCTGGCAAGGGGGAAGCTAGCTACAGCACCTGTAAGGCTGCCCCCAGGAACCTGGTAATGAATGCACCTCCTCACAAAAGGCTCCATCTCCCAAATTGCCACCTGCTGGGAACCAAGCATTCAAAACACACCAGTTTTGGGGGAAATCTGGTTTAAATTTTTAAAATATTCTTTTCATTAATGTGTTTTTTTAAAAAATATACATCAGGTGATATATTCGCTTTACTTCATGTGCATGTGTGTGGTTTGCATGTGTGTGTATGTGTATACACATCAGATGTTGTGGTAGTTTTAAAGAATGTCTCCCAATAGATTCAAGAGTTATTAAAGTTTTTCTTCAGCTGCCTGGCTAAATAAAGGTTGTGTCACCTATAGTCCAGCCCTAAGGGGCATATGGGGTGGGTCTGGAATTCCAGCTATACATATGCAAAGAGCAGTCTAAGCTCAAGCCTGGAGTTCCTGCTTTTTGAGAGTTTTGAATGTGATTCCTTGAGGTGCTGGTGATGGGTTTTTCTCTCTCTGCTTGGACCTGTGAAAAGGGGCCTGCCTTTTTTTTCCATTCTGGAACTTCCCTTGGATCTGTTACTTCAATCCTCCCAAGCTGTGCCTGGTTTGGGGATTCATCCAGCTGCGTGTGGCTGACTATGACAGGTGTCTTCCTTAGTTGTGCTTCACCTTTTTACTTGAGACAGGGTCACCAGTTCAGCTAGATTAGCCAGCAAGCCCTGGGGATCCTCCCGTCTCCAGTCCCTAGCACTTGGATTTCAGTATACATGAATACTGGAGATCCAAACTCAGGTCCTGCTGCTTGAGCAGTAAACCCTCTACAAACTGAACCATCTCCCAGCTCTACCACATAGATATGACACAGCCAATGGATCAGGAGAGGACTGGCATTGAAATCATTACACACATTCACTGATCCCAAGAGAAGGGATACAACATGTCACAGGTCCACAGGTAGAAGCACCGATAAACTAGGATAGGAGTGAATGCCCGTGGGCAGGGATGAGTGAGACAGAATAGCCAGACTAAAAATTGTCCTGTTTGAGTGATTTCAGCAAGTTTTGGAGTTAAGGGGCTGTGATGGTTTGAATGTAAAATGTTCCCATAGTTTCAGCTATTTGCAATTACATTTCCTACTTGGTCCTCAGCTTGAAGTGTTTTGGAGGAAGAGCCCTGTTGGAGGAAGTGTATCACTAGGACAGACCTGAGTCAGCTTGTTTCTCTCTCTGCTGTAGATGTATGATAAATTGAGCCAGTTTATTCCACCATGATGAAGCTTCCACTGGAATCTGTAAGACTGAAATAAACCCTTTCCTTTCTGCTGCTTCTGGTCAGGTGTTTGTCTCAGCAACAAGAAGGTAATTGCAAGAAAATTGGTACCCAGAAGTGGGATCAATACTGTGCTGAATCTGACCATGTGGTTTGGGTCTTTTGGAATGTCTCTTCTCTCCAGCAATGGTTACTGCTTATTCAACCTAGAGAAAGGGCCTTGTGAATCTCTATAAATTTTTTTGTTTGTTTGTTTTTTACTATTTGAGCCTTGCAAGAATCATTTACTTCCTGAGTCTTAAAAGCTCCCTTCAGGAGAGAACATAGCAGTTTGGAAGAAATAGCTGCTCAACATCTCCACATAATAATAATAGTTAGCTTTCTATTACTTTGACAAAATGCCTGAGCTACCCAAGAGGAAAAGTTCATTTAAACTCATGGATTCTGTGGTCCATGGTGGTTTGGCCCTCCTGCTTTGTTTCATGGTAGCACAGGAGCACATCACGTCCAAGCATATGATGGAGGAATCCTGTTCATCTCATAGTAATCAGGAAGTAAAGAGAGGTAGTCCCAGAATCTCCTTCAAAAGCACAGCCCCAGGGACATGACATTCCTCCCCAATCATCTCTCTGGTTTTGTCATGCATGTAGGCATGTTCATGTATGTGGGTGCATGTGCACATGTGTACATATGCATGTGGAACTCAGAGGTCAGTCTCAGGTGTCATCCTGAGAAATACCCTTCACTTCTTTTGTGACAAAGTCTCTCATTTGCCTTGAATTCACCATTTGGGCCAGATTGGGTGGCCAGTGAGCTTTAGAGGTCCTTCTCCTTCTTCAGCACTGGGATTATAGACATGGAGACCATGCTTGGTACTTTTACACAGATACTAGGGACTGAATCCAGGTCCTCATGTTTGTAAGGTGAGTACTTTGCCTACTAAGCTATCTCCCCAGCCTGGCTTCATCTCTTAAAAGTTTTGCCACCATGTGGCAATACCCCCGTGAGCTCCAGACCAAGCCCATGGCTCTTGGAGCACACTGCATATCCAAATTACAGCAGTAAGCCATGGACACCCCTGGCATAATGGACATCATTTGGATGACACCATTAGGTTTCCATTTCAAAATAACTTTATTACATTGAAATGATACACTAAAAGGGAGGGTGAAAAGGTGAAGAAACCAGCAGGATACACAGTGGTGGTTTTGAGACTGTGGGTTGCCCATGGTTATATAGTGTGCATACAGATAAATTATTAAGTAAACATGAATGTGAGGAAAATAGCTGAGTCAGGAACATCTCCATGAAGGCTTATCTGCCAAGACAGATCTGTCACTGAAACTGAGAGTGGTTTCCTGTCTGGGGGAGGAGGTTGAGCTCTCTTACTGTTCTCAGATTTGTAGTCAGTGGTGGTATTCCCTGGAAAACCTGGATCTGTACATTGTGAAGATATGCTTGGTTAAATGTTGCTAAATTTGGGAAAGGGGATATTTGAGATGACATTATCCTAAAAATATAGCCCAAACAGTCCTATAAAAAATGATTTTAAAATGTCTCTTTTAATCTTGATTTTTTTGTCATTATATTGCAAAATAATAATTTACTTGTGCTTGTCTACATGAACAAATGGGAGAATTTCCAACTCAAGATGAGATTTTAATCTTTAAAACAAACAGTGAGCACCTATTCAACTGAAAATAATTTTCTGGAAATGCAAGCTTTTCTTTTTTAAAATTATGCTGCCATAAATACAGGGAGAAAAATCTTATGTTATGTAAGCTAAAGAAATAAATACCAGCCCTTAAAATATGAATAAACAAAAGTAGGTAACTAGTGAAATGGCTTTGCCTCTAAATTCAGATAGAAAAGTTCTGACCAGCTTTCTGGATGGAACAGTGATGGGATTATCTATAAATTATTTAGTTAAACACTTGTTTTTTAAAAGATACCAAATCAAATACCTAGACTTTTTATTTAATGACAAAAAAACTCAATAGAAAAAGAATTTTCATCTTTTATCCAGATGACTTTTATACTATAAAAATCACAGTTATCTTGTGTCTAGATCACAAATTAAAATAATATACTTATGTTGCCTTTTGATTCAATTTGTGGAATAAAAGAAAAGCATCAAATATAAGGCTATTCCCCCAAAAAATGTGTTTAAATATTAATTTTTAAAAATCTTATGATTTCCAATTATAACAAAATAGATATGATTCAGAGAGAGCCAAAACCAAACAAAAATCCTCTCATATATAGGTGGCGTTCTCTGAAGAGAGTGTGTCATTAAAATGATTCCGACTCTAGGTCAGATGTGCAGTGCCTCAGAGGTGATATCTCGCCGTGTCTGAGACAGGGGGAGTAAGGGGGATCAGGACAAAAGTCTCTAAATCATGGTATTAGAAAAAAATAAGTTATTACTGCATAAGAATCAGCACAAAGTAATGCCAGATTCTCATGCATTGCATGTAGGACCTGACCAGCAGACTTTGCAAGTTAGTACCTTTAGCCAATGATCCCTCTCCCCAGCCCTCCTTTAAAATTATTTTATTTATTTACTTGAGAGAGGGAAAGAAAGACTTTTGTGAGTTCTAAGTCTCTGTGAATACCTCAAAACACTGCTAAAAATAATAAAACAGTGATCATGTTTTCTTGTATGAAAATTAGCTCTTTGACATTACTAAGAATTACTGTAGTCATATTACATTTTAATGATTTTGAATAATATTTTTACTTTCTTCAACTTCTCATATCATATTCCATTGAGAAAATAAAAGTATTTTCTAAATAATCTATGCAGGCACTCTTTCTGTGTGCTACTAAATATTTATTTATATCTGTGGTATAAAATAATTTTCCTAGCAGTTAAAAGATACATCATTTAGACCATATGAAAAGAAATAATCAGTACTTTAATTGTAAAATAAAATTGTTCTGACTTATAGTTATCAGTGTTTAATCACAGCAGTCTTTAAATATGTCTTTTATTCAGTCAAGTATGTTATTTCAGTTTATAATTTTCGAGCTGATCTCCTTCAAATAGCTCTAGTTTCACCATCTTTAGAAACTTTTCATGTGCTTTACTTCTGAAATGGTTTCTTGATAAAATATTCACATTTAAAGAATAGTGATTCCGAAGCTGAAGAGGTGACTCAGTGGGAAGAGTGTTTGCCTAGCATGTCCGAAGCGTTGGGCTGATCCCCAGAACCACTTAGACCAGGAGTGTGGCACAGGCCTGTAATCTCAGCACTTGGGAGGTAGAGGCAGAAGGACCACAAGTCCAAGGTCATTCTCGGCTACACAGTGAGTAGGAGGTGTCCTGAAACACATTAAACCCTGTCAAAAGAAAGAGAGAAAAAGATATTATACAACTATATTGAGAGCAAGAGAAGAGAGAGAGAGAGAGAGAGAGAGAGAGAGAGAGAGAGATTTGGAATATTTTCTTCTGGAATGAATAAGGACACACTGAAATGTCCCCCAGTTTTCTTACAACACTTTCATGGCAGTGCTATGGTTGAAGGTGGTTTGTCCCCTTAGGGTTCCTGTACCAGGGTGGATGGTCACCGATGCTGAGGCGAGGGAGGCACTGAGAGGTGGAGCATAGCCAGAGGAGTTTGATCACTGTGTTCACCACTCTCATTGATGCCCATGAGACCTTTGTCACCCCTCTCCCCTCCCCCAGAGAGATTATAAAAGAGAGGGCCTGACCCCTCCCCAGCTCTCAGGCTTCTTGCCTCATGCTGTGACTCCTCCCTCCCAGCTTGAAGATAGAAGGACTCTAAATTACATAGACCTCTTTTATTTACAAATAACCTCAACTACTTTGCTATAGCACTGAAAAACGGACTAACACAGATATTTGTAAAGATTGCTGAAAAAAGGTTAAGAATAAGATAACAAAACTTTAAATGAAAAGAAAAATTTTGAAATCACGATTAAATGCATCGTGATCTTTGGCGCTAGGCTTCAGATGGAAGCTTTCTCTGGGGTTGGTGGATATGAATGGAAAAGTAAGTACCAGGAACATTAATAACTATAAGTAAAGGAGAACAGAATGGCATTTCTGAGGAGAGTACACATTTGAAATTCAAAATGACAATAGTACTGAAGTCAATGAGTAGCTTTTGTTGGATCTCAACCTCAATTTTCCTTGTGCATTAGGAAATGTTCAAATATGAATCTTGTATTCTATTGGTGCTTTGTGAGAGTACATAGGTGTATTGTGTATGTATGTGTGTTCGTATGTGTATGGCTGCACACATATTTTAGTGGATGTATGTGTGGCATATGTGTACGTATGTGTGTATGCATGCTCACATGCATGTAGTGTATATGTTTAAGAGAGTGTGTGTATGGAGGCCAGAGATCAATATTGGATGTCTTCCTCAATTGCTCTCCACATTATTTTAAAAATATTTTTATTTATTTATTGTGAAGAGAGAGAGAGAGAGAGAGAGAGAGAGAGAGAGAGAGAGAATAGGTGTATGGGGACATGCCAGGGCCTCTTTCCACTGCAATCAAACTCCAGACTCATACTATGGTGTGCACCTGGCTTTACGTGAATACTGGGGAAATGAACCTGGGCAGATATGCTTCACAAGCACCTTTAACCACTAGCCATCTCATTAGCCTCCACCTTATCTTTTGAGACAAGATCTCTCACTTAACCTAGAGCTCACCACTCTGACTGGACTAGCCAGCCAACAAGCTCCGGGATCCTCATCCTCTGCTCTCTGTGGTGGGATGACAGGTGTGCACAACCACGCTTTGCTTTTACATGGATGCAGGAGATGTAGATGTAAAGTCAGGTAGTCCTGCTTGCAATGAGCCATCTCCCCTGCCATAATCCTGCATCTTAACCTTTCTAAGAAATACAGGTGTTAATCAGGTGTAAGGTGACTCCCAGGCTAAAGCCTGAGTAACAAGTCAAGTGGGGATTCTGAGCTGGTGAGCAAAGGCTTTAGGATCAATGATGTCTGTTCTGTGAAGGAAGACTCAGGTGACAATAGTTATGGGCACATGAAAGTTCCACACCTCTGGGGTCACTGGACAAAGTCATATGCCTTCCTGGGTTTCTGCAATGGGCAATAAGCAGTATTGATGCCGGGCCTCCCATGCCCTTGTGCAGATATGAAGAGATGGAGTCGCTCGTTCTTCATCCTCAGTCATTCCCTTGCTTCTGTATGACAAAGGTGCCTCAGCTCCGTGTGTCCTCTGCGATGGGCCATCTCTGCTGTCAACTTGACTGGATCATAAATCAAGTAAGGCAGGCTTCTTAAGCAGGTCTGTGAGGGTGTTTCCAGGAGGATTAACTGAGAAGGAGAAAGACTGTCCCCCGAAGACATATCCATATATACATACGTGTGTATATGTATATGTGTGTATGTATATCTAATGAATGTATATATACACTATGTATTATGTATGCACACTGGACTTTGCTTGCTCCTTGCAGGGAGTGCATCTCCACTGCTGCTGCTGTCTTTTGCTGACATTGGAACCCAGCTTCTCAGCCTTCCAACGTGGACTCAGCTCTCCAAGAATCCTTCAGGCTCTCGCCACCGGGTTGAGACTGCTGAGGCACCCAGCCTAGGGGAACCAATCAGCTACCAGATTCTCCTCTTCAGCATACAAACAACCTCTATTGTTGGACTGCCCAGTCCATGTAGTGTAAGCCAATCTAACAGGTCTCTGTGTAATACACCTCTCAGTTCTCCTGTAACATAGTCTATCATTTCTGCTCCTCTAGAGAACCCTGATTAATACACTCTCTAGGAATCAGAACATCTTATTGGTCTTCTATGCTGATCTATAGGAAACTTCAGCGACTAAATTGTATTGGTCTGCATGGTCCCCTCATTCTGTGTTACTTTGTATTTATTCCTTGGTTGTGGGATGTTCTTGCAACCTAGGTGCTGCATCCTGATTGTACGGGGTCCATGTCTCCTGGAATGTGGGTTCCAGGTTAGAATATACCAATCACATGTGCTCACTGAGCATCTGCCATGAGCTCAGCTCCTGCTCTGGGCACAGAGCTCCTGTTCAGGACTCTACTGGGGAGACATGGACCACTACTTCCCAAAACTGGTCTAGAGTTTAGACTAGACAAGGATCGAGCTTCTACTGACTTAATTATTTTTGTAGACAAACATATTTTATTGACAATTTTAATTCATACATACTGCATTTTGATCACAATCCCCACTCATTACTTTCATTTATCCCCTTTCCTCACACCCCTCCCCTCCCCCTCTTCTTTCCAGCCATTCCCTCTTCTATTTTCATGTCTTTTGTTCCTGTCCTCCATCATCCATGATGAAATCTTGATGAGCCGAATATTGTGCAGGTAACAACAGCTGCCATGAAGCCGTGAATGCAATGACCACCCCCAAGCTTCCTTATGAAAGTGTTGATCTTTACTATCTCTGCTATTCTTTCTCTTAAGTAAAGGTGTAGATTTCATGATGAGCAGGAATCTTTCAAATTCTAGAGTTTTCTTTCTGTGATGGCAAGGCAGCCTATGATTAAATTTCACAGTATGATAATCACTGCAGGAGTGTAGAGAACAGGGAGGAATGTGTGAGCTGTAAAGGAATGAGAGCAGAAGAGATATTAACCAAGAGGGGGAGAGGGGGACTGATGGTTGGTGTTTCCTCTGCAGGCTTTTGTTTACTGATGAACCCAAGGCCTCATACATTCTAGGCACCACTGGATACACCGCCAGCCCAATGTCAGCATTTACTATGTGGAAATCACCCCCCTTTCAAATAAGATAACTATTGCAAAACTGAGCAACTTTCAGAAACACTGCATGGGTCCTTTCATACATACATCACCTCTTACTATCTTCCTAAAGTTCAGGAAAGATGTCCCCATTCTCTCCTTCTCTGCAAAGGTGAAAATATGATTATTAGATAAAACGCAGAGGGTATTTAAAGCATCACTTCTTTTCTCCCCAGAGGCCCTCTAATTTCCTTGTGTCTGCTAATGAGCAATCCAATCTACAGCTCAAGTCCACCACTAGCAGCTAGGGGTAAGAACGGCCATTTATTTGACACCCACATCAAGCAGAAAAATCTAGTAGTTTCTCTCCTCCCTTTACTGGACCTGATTTCTCACTGCAGTCTGGGTGGGAGAATGAACCTTCTGTGATTTTCTTACTACCACGGATGCTCAGCATATCGATTGAGCTCTGAAATGACAGGAACACTTGCCTTTGTGGGCAGCTATAGATTTATGAAAATCGCTTCCTTTGAAATGCAGCCAGGCATGAAGCAGCCTTCTGCTTCTCAACGCACTAAGAGTGCTGGGGATAATGGTACTCAGAAAAGATACGGCTCTGTTTCCTGGGTTTAAAACTCATTTCTACTGGAGCGCAGAGCAGCTCCTGCGACAGAAGGCAGAAACCATAAAATATATTCAACAACCACACTTTTGTAATTCTTTTAAGCAAGAGGCTCCACGTGAGGAATCCAGGACTGTGGAAGGTAGAGCCTACAAATCTGAAATTCACATGGATGGTGGAGTGGCCTTGGGTGAATGCTAACTGGACATTTCTCTGTGGCTTTCTGGGAATGTGTGGCAGAAGCTTAAGATTACTGTTGCCAGTCACACTTTAGTGTCTTTTGTCCAGAGTGTTTCTTTCTTTGGAATTCAGTATCCTAGCATGTGTCCCTACATTGATAATTATCAATCATTAAAGCCCAGGGTTCACTCTTAGCAGTTATGAGAAAAGTGCATGACATGTATCCACCATTCAAGAACCAGACCGAATGTTGCTGGGTTGCACTCGTTCTCCCCTCCCTGCCTCTAGGGTGCTGACAAGCACTGGTCTCTTCACTGTCTCCATAACTTTGCCTTTTCCAGAAGGTCACACACTTGGAAGCGGACTTCCCACTAATGGTATCTATTTGTTTCCTCAATGCCTTTCCATGATTACTAGTTCATTTCTGTTCATTGTGGCCTTATATTCCATTGTCTGCTTTCTATCATTTATCCATTTGACTATGGAAGGACATGCGGTCACTCGCAAATACTGGAAATTATGAAGAATGCTATGATAAATGTCCATGTATAGGTCTTTGTCATGGCAGAATTTTCAGCTCCATTGAGTAAGTACCAAGGAGCATTGGGCAGTTTTATAGGAAGTTTGAAACAGTCTCCCCACATGGCTGTACTGTCTTGCATTCTCTTCGGCAGCATGAGAGTTCCTGTTGACCCACACTCTCAGCATTTGGTGAGCTGATCCCACTCTAAAGCACCAGGTACGCAGAAGGGTAGGGCACCCTGGGCCCTTGGAAGGTGGGTTAAACATCTCCGTGAGTGCAGGTGTTTCTAGCTTGTGAGGCAAAAGTATTCTGTTCACAGTATATTCTGGAACTTTGCTGACACCGTGTTTTAAGAAGGACACCTGTGTTTGATGCTGGAATGCTGGGAACAAGCCTGGTCTGGAGATGCTGGGACCTAGACTTGTGCTGTTTAGTTTCCAGCTGTAGCCTGGTCAGGCTGTCTCCTGCCTTTGGGATTGGGAAAGTTGGTGCCTGCTTTGTTATACTGAAGCCATTATCCGCATAAAGTTCCCTTGAGCCCTGTACACTGAGTTGTTCTAATAAAAGTCTCACAAAGTGCTAATTTCCATACTTTTGTGTGGGAAAATACCATGAGTCCCTTGGCTCCATTCCTCAGCATGGGCCATTCAGGACCTTCAACAGGTCCCATTGGCTCTCTGTTTCCTCTGATTGTCTACTTTGATCAGTTTTAGGCCTCCTCGGTGTCTACTACTGTCTCTCTGAACGAGGTGCTCAGGCTAGCAGTGACACCAGCATTCTAACCCACCTCTCCTGGGACCTGGCAGTGTCATAGAGAGGGCTTCTCTTGTGCTAGGCCGTCAGCTTTCTTTCCTTGTCAAGCTAATGGATCTTGAGCCTCCATTGGAGCTGCTTAGAGGAAATCCATACAAAAGTTCCAAAGCATGGCTATGATAAGTATGTACAATAAATATAAAGAGGACATAAATAATTACCTGAATAAATTCTTTTTTTTTTTTTTTTTTGGTTTTTTTTCAAGGTAGGGTTTCACTCTAGCCCAGGCTGACCTGGAATTCACTATATAGACTCAGGGTGGCCTTGAACTCACAGCGATCCTCCTACCTCTGCCTCCCGAGTGCTGGGATTAAAGGCATGCGCCACCACGCCCGGCCTGAATAAATTCTTAAAGAGCTCAGTCAACAGAAATAACTGAATAGATGTCTGAATTAATTCAAAAGGAACAGAAACAAATGCCTGAATGCCACCCCCCCAAGATAGCACAAACAATGAAATACATAAAATGACATAGTCAAACCAAGATAGGAAAATTGAACATGATAAAAGAGATAGAAATGCTGAATAAAAACTAAATGGAAATGAAAAATGATGTAACACAAATAAAACCCTCTCTTGAACACCTTACCAGAACAGACCATGTAGAGGACAGAATAATCAAGACATGAGGACGAGGTCGGGATAATAGATCAGGATGCCAAAGTCAGTAATGAGGTTAAAAAATGAAGTAGTGGAACATGAGAGGCACATGGACACCTTGAAAAATCCAAGTGTTTTAATTATAGGCATACAAGGAGAAATATTTCAGGTCAATGGCTTAGAATATTTTCAATAAAATTATAGAAGAGAATTTTCTAGGGAAAGAGATAAGCATCTAGGTATAAGAGGCATATAGAATGCCAACTAGACAGGAATATAGCTAAAAAGTAAATACATGAAGTAAAGAAAGGGTACCATACCGAGAGCTACAAGAGAGAAATGGCTCCTCACATGTAAAGGTAAGCTATCAGCATAACAGCCGCTTTTTCAATTGGAAACTCTAAAAGTCAGAAGAGCTTGGAGTGATGTATTTTAAGTACTGCCAACTCAAAATACTATACCCAACAAAATTATCTCTTACTATAGAAGGAGAAAACAACTTCCCATGATAAAAGCAAGCTGAAAGAATATATGAGCCAGCCCTACCAAGATGGATGGAATGCTCCACATTGAAGCTAAGAATAAACATAATCAACAGGCTACAGGAGAAAACACCATAACCAAAGCTAGAATAGTTGGAAAGTAAATGAAGACCAAGGAAACACCAAAATCTACAAATCATCAACACAACAGGGACACTTCTCAATAACAATGTTGAATGCTAATGAACTCAACACCCCAGACATAGACCAATGGGCTGGAACAAAAAACAGGATCCATCCTTTTGCTGGCTTCAAGAAATTCACCTTAGAAAGACAGACACAACTTTTGGAGACATCTCTAAAATTCAGGGAGCATTGCAGAAAAGGGGACAGAAAGAATGAAAGAACCACAGTGGGGAAGTGTTATCTGGGAAACACACACGAACTAACTGGTGCATTCATGACCTCACAGTGGATGTTGTTACCTCCATAGCTCTCCCCAGTATTGAGCCCATCAACATTTTCTATAGATGATGGAGAGGATGAAGAGACAGAGCCATCAGAACATAGGACAGACTACCTGGAAAAGAGGAGTTTCAGTAAGGTAGGGGCGAGAGAAAGGGGACAAAACAGGGCAATGGGAAGAGATTATGATCCAATCAGTGTTTTCGTGTACTAAAATTTTTGCCAAAGAAGATATAGATCATGGCTAAGTGAAATAATGGCTCACATAGTAGAATAATAATTTTGATTGGAGTTCTCTCTGCCAAGGAGGAGAGAGTGTCTCTTCTATAGGTACTGTGTGGTAGAGTTGGTTTTAGATTTTTTTCCCTGTGTCTCTAAACTTCTGAAGATAGGGTTTCATATTCAACAGTGCTGACTTGATCACTTGATACAAAACCACTGGTCTTGTAAGCACCAGGCTCTCCACATATACAGGGATTCACTTCAACTGTGATATGCTATGATACAGCATTTGACTGTTTTGTTTGTTGTTGTTGTTGTTGTTGTTTTGGTTTTTCGTGGTAGGGTCTTGCTGTAGCCCAGGCTGACCTGAATTCATTATGTAGTCTCAGGATGGCCTCAAATTCACCGTGATCCTCCCCCCTTCCCTCTTGAATGCTGAGATTAAAGATGTGCACCACCACACTCAGCTAACATTAGAATATTTTTAAAGCAAGCCAACTTTTGAAATATTGCTGATCACTCAATAAACATTAATTTCATGTTTACATATAATTGTTTTAGTATGAATTTCTTGAGCAGTTTTTTTGTGTGTGTGGTGTGTGTGCATGTTTGTATGGGTGTGGGCTCACATATGTGTGTGGAGACCAGAGGTCAACACTGGGGTCTTTTTCAGTCACTCTCCATTTTATGCTTTGAGACAGGGTCTCATGCTGAACCGGGAACTCACTGATCAGGCTAAACTCACTAAACAGCATACTCAGGGATTCCCTGTCTCCCTCTCCCCAGCACTGGAATTATAGATGCACACCAACATGGCCAGGAATTTTATGTGGATTCTGTGTATCTGAATTCAGATCCTCAGCTTATGTGACACACACTTGACCCACTGAGCCAACACCCTAGTCTCCTGAGCAGTTTTGAGTTTTGATAAAATATTTCACCTACCACACATGGACATACAGACTCAGTTGTCTAACATGGAAGGCAAACTGTTGTCTGAGAATTTTTCTGAGGCTTTCACATTTCTGCACATACTGTCACCTAAGGTACAGACTAATATTTGCCCCAGTGCTTCCTTCTAGAGCAGGTGGACCTACAACCTTTCTAAGGGATATGGCTAAGCTTGGGCTCGTCCTCTACAGAGAACCCCATGACATGTTTTGACATCCATTGGAGTCCATCCACATCACCCCTGTAACACTGGGTGACAAAAACAAAGTATCTGCCAGTGCTCATGCTTATGCAACTGTGGATCTTCCACCTCTGGTTCAGGACTCTCATTTCTTCTGCCAACCTCCGTGGCACTGTGGCAGATCAGCTTCTCAGCTTCTGCATGGTGTGCAATTGCAGACCCTTCATTGTTCTTACCAAAAAGATATGGCATTCAATTGGTTAAACACTTCTGAAAATGAACTTTGTGTGGTTATTTCTGGAAAGAACTATTAAAAAAACAAAAATTAAGTCCCACCTACTAGAGAAGTAATGTAGCATAGGGAATATAACTTCTAAAAATAGCCACACTGTTTCTATGATGCTATATTATAGAAAATTGATGCATTTTGCAAGTATTTTGTGTTTATGTTTTCTCACAGCTGGAAGTATAATTAGTGTCCCGAGGGTTTAAAAAAGTAGTTTTTCCTAATGGTGCCCTTTTAGATTTTACATATCCAGTTACTTAAAACTTAAGTGAGGGATTGGAAAGATGGCTCAGTGGGTCAGAGTACTTGGTGCACATAAGGATCTGAGTTCAATTCCCGGCACCCATGTAAAGATACTGAGCATGTAACCCCAGAGCTGAGTGGAGGCAGAGACAGAATGATCCCTGGGACTTGCTGGACAACCAGTCTAACCAAAATATAGAGAGCCCTAGGTCCAGTGAGAAACTCTATCTTAAGGAAATAAGTCAGAGGGAGGAATAAAGGATACCCAACATCTTTCTGTAGCCTCTGCATGTGTGCATATGGGGCACGTGCATTTGCACATACATATGCACACACCACAGGCTATGCACACACAGAAAAATTCCAAAACACTAAAATCTTAAAGGAATTGCATTTCTGTGGGTCAGATGAAATGATTAGGAATATATTGTTAGGAAACATTATGAGTTAAACCTGTTTTCTAAGTGCCATCATGTAAGTCCACATCTTCTTAATTAGAATCTTTACAGTGCTATTTTTAAGTCAGACAAGCCAATTCATAATAAAGAAACAGTTCATATGTGAGTTAAAATTAAAACCAAAACAGGGCTGGAGAGGCAGCTCAGTGGTAGCTAAACTTGCTTGCAAGCCTGCTGGCCTGAGTTCAATTCTCCTGAGACCATGTAAAGCCAGACACAAAGTAGCACATGCCTATAACAATGGAAGGTGGAGCCATAAGAATCTCAAATGTTGCAGGCCAGCTGAGCTGGCACACATGTAGCAGTGATAACAACAAATGTCTCAAAAAGAAGGTAGAGAGAATGGACATCCTGAGGTTGCCTGCTATGGCACAAGAACCCATACATACACACAGCATACATACCTACCCATTCATACATACATATACAAGTAATACAAATCAAATAAAAAGCCATTTTTAAAAATAATACAATAAGACAAAACAATAATATATTTTAAAAAATCTCTCTAGTTCCCTGTTAAGTACACTTCAGATATGTGCACACATTACCCATTGAAACATTACAACATTCTATTAAAGGCATTTATGTGTAAAGCAACTCTGGACACACACAATAAAAAGAAGACATTTCTTCCCCGATGACATAATAATATCACTTGTAAAAGCATCCTCAGATGCGCTGTAACTAAAAGCTATCATAGACATTATTTTATGGCCCCATTGTTCACATGATAGAGCTCAGAAAGTTTAGTCTGTTCAATATCATATAATAAGACACGAGGGGTCTGATCCCAGCTTCTCAACTGTACAACATCCTATACATAGCCCTAATAGATACCAATCTAGACACCTGCCCTGCACCCCAAAATGACAGAGGCTCCTGAGAAGACCCTTAAGACTCAAGAAGGCCCTTCCAAGCAATGTTGCCTATTTAAGAGGCTGACAGTATATTTACTGGAAGCATCGAGGTAGAAGCAATATAGCACAAATGCATCTGACATCTTGTCAAAGGTATTTTACATTTCAAATAAATATTTAGCAATCAGTGAAAGGGAGACTGAAGACAAGGGATGAGTTCTTGGGAGTATTCTGAATTTTCTTCCTAGTGAAGATCTCTGTAGATTGATTTTTTTTTTTTTTTGCTATTTGTACAAAAGAGCTGTCTTTTCACATGGGTTTCAATTACTTTATTGGAAAAAATCTCCTCATTAGAAATAACCTTTATGAAATATTTTCCCACTATACTGAACGTGAAATAATCATGAAACACACAAGACAGAATTTGAAGGGGGGCCTGGGAAGGGGTCGCTCCACTGAAGTGCAGTGCTCTCCTGACTTTATTCATATTTTTTTCTTTCTCTTTTTATAATTGATATCTTTATTCCAAAATTAGATACATTGTAATAGCAAATCTTATGCTTGTACCCCCATTTCCCTCCTCCCCAATCCACTGGGTATCCTCCTCATTGGGCGTCCTGGGGTTATGAATTGTAAAAGAGGTAGCCATTTACCCCTCCCCCAATGCTTTGCACATTGTTACTGAGGGGGCCAATGTCTCTGGATATTCTCCTCCACCATGGCTCTTACAATCTTTCCACTCCCTCTTCTATTCAGTTCCCTGAGACATGTTGGGTGAGTTTTAGGTCTGCTTTATTGTCGAGATCTTAAATGTCTCTGGGTTTTTGCTATGGGTTGTATTGGATATCGTTGGTGTCTGTCTAGTTGACCTATCCTGGGTTATCTGACTTGCTGTGGTGATAGGTCTTTTGTTTATCATGCCACTTTCTCATAGGTTTCATTTGGGGCATACATTATAGGCCCCAGGATGGTTCATCTCTTGCCAAGATGTCAGCCATCATCCCATGGCTTGTTGATGGAATTGGGTTGACCACAGCTCTCTCACTGCCTTCTGAAAAATACAAACGGAATCTCCATCAGAGAGTGAGATCAGTATAGGTTAAATGAGACATACATTGCTATTTTGGCAAGATTCTATTGGGTATATAGTTGGTATATTTCTGTAGTTCTCTGGTAGTAGGAATTTCCCTTTGGAGGCCAAGTTTTTGGTCCCCATCAGATTTTGTCCTGGATCCCAATTCCAGTTAAGGGTTCCTTGTCACTGAGTGGATCTCTTAGTCAATTTGAAAGTCATTGATTACCCTCCTAGGTTTTGGCGCCACTATTGTACAGGTGATCTCTTCTTGACTTTCTGATCACTACTATAAAGCAGTGTGTTTGACATTCTCATGACATCAGTCTGAATTGTGTATCAGCAGTCTCTGCTTTCTCCAAATATCATTGACCAATTTTCCCTGGCAGCTCATGTAGCACCTACCAGTACTACACATGCTACCATCTGGGGGCTGGTTACCATTTTGGATCTCACAGGGTCTCTCAATGTTGTGTGATGACTTTCTGTGGTTTCTTCAGCCATAGGATCTTACCTTTGGCCTGGGGTGGGTATTCAAGATCTTTGACAGAATCCCTCATGGGTCTCTTTGATCAACAGCTCAGTGAGGGGAGGAGCCAATGACTGGGACAAGGAGTTGCAGGTCTGGTCAATTTTTCATGGGGTTAGGCTTCCTCTCCTTCTATTCATGGCCCCTATTACCAGGCAATACCCACAGTTTATTTGAGAGCTTACTGTATGAAAATAAGGATTTTATGGTTTCAATTCATTATTGGTTTAGCTTGTTGTATAAATCCCCCCACCCTCCCATTAAGGCAGTAAAAGCTATGGGGCATCTAGGCCAACCTGAAAAAGGTTTATTATTCTCAGCATAAAACAGATCACAAGTTGCTGACTCACGTCCATCACATTAGCTTTGCAGAAGATAGGTCATGAGTTGTTGACTCATGCTTATCATATCAGGAACTCATTGGAGAAACTGTTGAGTTCCTTGTATCTTGAGAACTCACACACAAGGTGCATAGTTTTCCATGTCCCCCGGCTTAGCTTGTCCAAAGATTAACCTGTTATGGATGAACTTGATCTACACCACTATATTATAAAAGAGACGAATCTTGGGAAAGTTTGTAATATATTTATTCTTAAAATTAACTTTTTAAAAATATTTTATTTATTCATTTTCAAGCAGAGATACAGAGAGAGAGAGAGAGAGAGAGAGAGAGAGAGAGAGAGAGAGAGA
>PVHP010018515.1:0-33021 GCA_004024765.1 Zapus hudsonius
TCTCTCTCTCTCTCTCTCTCTCTCTCTCTCTCTCTCTCTCTCTCTCTCTCTCTCTCTCCTCTGCTTGCAAATAAGTAAATACAAAATTCAAAAATGAATGGATGAAGATTGATGGATTTAGGGCCCCCAATGTCCTGCATCAGCCACTACAGGCAAGTGAGTGTGTGGGGTGCCTGAAGGGCACATACATGTTCACACACCACAACACACACACATGTGCACACACATATGCACACACACATACACACATATGCACACACATACACACATGCACACACACATACACACATACATATACACATACACATATACACATACACACGCATACATACACATGCACACACACATACACACATACACACATTACACACACATTACATATACATAAGCAATATAAATAAAAAAGAAAAACAACACTAATATTTTCACTTCTTATTCTAGGTAAATATGGTAATAAATCCCGTACTGTCTATTCCCAAATGCTCCATAAGAGGTCTGAGATTAATTTTAGGCTCTTAAGAAGTAATTGTACAAAAGCCTTGCTTGTTAACACGGTTGATTGCACTGGTGTGATTTACAACACAGTTTGTGACAAGAATTCTAAAGGCAGGCATCTGATTCCCATTGTTGGAAGTAATTTTTTTCTTTCTATTTAGTCATCCTGGGAGACACCCTGGGAGGCACACAGAGCTTGGGAAGAACACTCTCAGGGTGGGAAGCGAGTTGGGATAAGAGAGAAATAAACAGCGTAATGGATGACACATAACTAAGAATGATGCTCTGGGATTTTCATATCCATCCTTGGTCCCCAGTGCTGGGAAAAAATGCCCGATTCAGTTTGAAGGCTGTGACCTCCTACATCTTTATAGCACAGCGTTGTTCCCCATCCCTTCCAAATCCTTCCCTGAGAGGTTAGCTGTCATACTAGGAAGGAATGTTTTAGTCTTTAGTATACTAAATTATTTTAGAAGATGAGCTGGGTTCAATAAAGCTGATCTTTGGTATATTATGGGCTCTGACCTCAGAGCCAGCAAGGCTGGATATGTGTTTATGCTTTTATAGGACCCATTTATAATTTTAGACTTGAAATTGGTTGGGAAATTTTTAAAAAATGAAATCATGTGAAAATTTCGCAGTAACTCATTGTAGGCTGAACCCTGGCAAAGGGCCAAGCGAAGGAAACAGATGTTTGCTTATTTTAATTTCCCGGCAGGGAACAGGAGTTTACATTTGAAGTTTCTCCTTCAAGATAATAAATGTGTACAGTAGGAGGAAAACATATAAGGGTCTTTTATCAAATGACATGTCCCATTAGAGAGGATCCACACAGCAAATGTCAGCAGTTACTGGAATTTACAAATTCTCTTTTGATGTTCAGAGCACATTCGAAAATCATCACCCTGGCTTGATGTCTGTCTGTACTTCTACATTAATCTATCTGCAAATTATCCTTATTTTTGAAATATTCTTGGCTTATATTTTCTAATTCCCTTCCAGACACTGATAAATATACCTACCTCAAAAGTAATAATTAGTATAAAACACAGTTTTGTTCTTTAGAAAATAAAAGACAAGTATTGAATCAGTTACTCAACTATGCACCTACATATTTGAAAAGATAACCTTAAGTGCCTTTGACCTTGAGACTCTTCTCCCTCTTCCTCCTAATTAGAAGAAATGAGGTGACTGGGTTGGATATGAGACAGTCCCATAATGAGCTGTCTATGTGATTTCTAAAGCCTCAAGGAAGACTTGGGTAATATAAATTGCTATGTGAAAAAAATATATTGCAAAGGGGGGTGGAATCGGGTTAACTCCTAGGCTATTCACAACCCCCTACCCCATGGACTGACCCAGACTGCCCACGGAGGAGGGTATCTAACTGACTGGGGACAGGGAAGAGGGAAATAGGGGAATTGGAGACATCAACACATTATTCCCTTATTAAGTGTATCTAATTATGGATAATAAAAATGTATTTATAAAACCCATTATTCAATTAGTGAGAGATACAAAAAGCAAACAGAGCTTTGGAGTGTACTCTCCAATGTGAGTTCAAATGTTATAGAAATAAAGGAAATCAGAAAGAGGCATGAATTCTGAAAAGCTGATGAAGGTGAGATCAGCTTTGTCGACCAAGTTTTGTGAATTGCTATTAATCTTGGAGGAATTGGAGGCTTTGGTTTGTTTAGCATTAAAGCCATATCACAAAGTAAAGGATGACATTACTGTGCCTCTTCAATCTTCTAATTGCTTGACCGTCTCTGGTGGGCTGAGCCCAGCTCACTCATTAACAAGCAGAGTTTCATTTCTTCACAGAAAACAAACACTATAAATAGGAAAATTTCCATGAGAAGATGGATAGAAATTAATAAAAGTAAAATTGTGTTCTATTCCTCCCTTTCCTTGTTAAAGTGAAGTTATAATCACATCATTGATATTCTAAATCACAAACATTTCAGCTGTTATCATTCCTCTTCCTCCTCCTCTTCCTTCCTTCCTTCTTTCCTTCCTTCCTTCCTTCCTTCCTTCCTTCCTTCCTTCCTTCCTTCCTTCCTTCCTAATACTATTACAATGTTTTGGCACTGCCTCATACTGGGCTTAGACTCTTATGTATAGCAGGCAAGCACTGTAACACTAAGCCACACCCCAACCCCATCTTTTTCCACTTCATAAAACGTAGTAGAAACACGACCCATTCCATGCATCCTTTATTTTTTCCCCATATGTAACTTCCTATTGTGTTAAAGTATTCATTACACAGGAAAACACCAAATGCATTTGAACATATGCAATGGTGGCAAACTTCACTGACGTTTGTCTGATTCCCGCTTTGCTAACCCTGATCTCTGTCCCCTGCCTCACCTCACATGCAGTGGGCCTTATCAAAGCTACAGATGTGCATTGCTGCTCCTTCTAGAATATTTGGCACGGGCTGTTCATCTCTGTGCTACAGCCTGGGGAGATATTTCTCTATGGCTAAACCACTTGCAAACATACTGAAAACCATGGGAACTGTCACTTCTGACCTCTGAGACCACTTCTCCCGTGTGTGCAGACTCCCCACACTTCTCAACTCAACTGTGGTGGTGTGATCATGTGATGAAGACCTTTAGGCTGAGTTTTACTAGAATAAGGACAGAGCTAGAGAGACTATTTGCTAGTTTAAGCCTGGAGCCCACAGTAGTAATTACAGACACTATCATTATTAGAGCAGGTAGGATTAGGAAGAATACTGTAGTGCCTAAGCAATATACTCTACTGGTCAAGGATAACTGCACCCCTTCTTTCTAATTCTCTGCTTTAAGGAAATATAAAAGTACAAATCACTGTATTTGCTAGATCCCCTTACATCACTGTATTTTCCAGAAGCCCTCTTACCCTGACCAATCTTACTCAATTTCATGTTCGAAACTCACACTTATTTGTTGTTGGGAAGCAGAAGCCATGAAAGAAACCAATTCTGAGAAAGCTTGTTCCAGAAAACAGTGAGAAAAAGTAATAGTACTGATAAAGTAACTACAGTCAATGAATTCTGTAATCTAATAAATACATGAAACAGGAGGCCAAGGATGAGATGAGTGGGTATCTGACCTCAAGGTCCTTTTTCCACACAAACTAAAATGGTCACATTGAACAGACCCTGCTTAAAAGCAAGCCAGTGCTGCAAGGAAGAGAGCTGAGAGAAGATTCCAAAAACACATTGGTTCAGAATTTCCTCTGATGTCCCCAAGATGCTCAGAGTTCCACACTGAGGTCTTGCTTCTCCAGAGTCTCTCCCTGTAGTAAGGACACAAGGAAACCTGCAGCTCCCTTGCTCTGGGATGTTCAAAAAGTCCATTTCCTTGTCATTGTTCTAAGAGATGAGATCCGCTAATGCACAGACAAATTTTGCACGTGAAGTCTACATAAAATATGAACATTTTGGAATAACCTTTTAACTTTCTAAAATGTAACTCCTTCTTCTATAAATGTTATTGCAAAGATAATGACTTTCAGAACTCAAAACCGGGACACACCAAAAGTTCAGCCAGGTGCCCGAAGTTACTCATGTTTTATCTGATATGCGACTAATCAGATCACAGACTGCCTGGAAGCATTGTGAGTTCTGTTCCCAGGTAGTCACCCACTCACCTTTGATGCCAGGAGAGGATCTTTGCCAACAGGTTACATGTCTTTTGGTAAACCTTTACCCCAATTAATCTTTGTCAGTTTAGCTTCTCCTTATCAGCTGGTTGGCGTCACCAGTAAACTCCAAGATTTCATGGTCTCCTCCCTCCCTTCATCTCCTTTTTTGGAAAAGCCAAATCACACACTCTTCCCTGCACAAGGCTATTACTACTAATATTTCACTATCAAGAGCTGGAGGGATGGCTCAGTTGGTAAAACGCTTGCTGTATAAGACCTGAGCTTGGATTCTCAGGACCCATGTCAAGAGCTGGGCACTGTAGCATGTGTCTATAATTCCAGCACTGGGCAGCAGAGGCAGGTGGATTGCTGGCCACCTATTCTTGATGAGAAAGGGTGAGCTCCCGGTTCAATAAAAGAACTTCTTTTAATAAAATAAGGTGGAAACTAATTGGGGATATTACCAATGCCGAGCTCCAACCTTCACATGCATGTACACACACATATGCACACACACACAAATACCATACACAAAAGTATATAAATAAAGATAAAATTTTACTTCTTCATCAGAAAAAGAGGCATTTGGGGCTAGAGAGGGGGTTCAGTGGTTAAGGCACTTGCCTGCAGAACCTAGCAACCTGGCTTCAGTTTCCCAGTACCCACATAAAGCCAGATGCACAAAGGGGTGCATGCATCTGGAGTTCGTTTTGCAGCAGCTGGAGGCCCTGGTGTTCCCATTCTCTCTGTCTCTGTCTGTTTTTCTTCTGTTTCTCTCTCTGCTTGAATATAATAAATAAATAAATGAATGAAAAGGAGACTTTTGTTGGGTATATATCTCCCACTTGTAATTTCAGCATATGAGAGGTTAAAGCAGGTGGACTCCTGGGAGTTTGAAGCCAGCCTAAGCTATATAGTAAGTCCCAGGACAACATAGGATATAATGTGAGATACTGCTTCAAGAAAAATAAAAAAGAAGGAAAAGAGTAAAGAAGAAAAGAGGAAAGTAAAGAAAATGATTTCTTCCTAGTTTTTATATTCAAAGTCAAATCTTGCATATCATTTGACCCTGAAAGCAAAAAATAAATAAATAAATAAAATAAAAAATCATGGCCTTTTGTGGGGCCATCTGTGGCTAATGGGAAGGCATTTGTCTTCATTTTCCTCTTAGGTGGTAAGGAAAATACAATTATATAAATGTATCTGTCTACAAGTCTGACCTAATCACTTCAGTTTTTAAAAAACTGGTTTTAGTTATAATTATATTATATTCAGAATGTTATGAGACCATTAAAAATATGATTATCCTACAGTCAGAAGACCAGAGTGGCTCACAAGACCATTCAAGAGCTGAAGTGGGACAGCCTTAATGTTGGGTGAAAGAAACATTTCAAAATGACCCTCTAACTCCACATGTTGGCGACAAAAGGAAATTAGGCAAGTAAATAAGTCATTTGGTCAAAGTGGTGAGTCACTGAGGGTTGATGTCATAGGTTCATCTCCTCGAGGACATAATTATTAGTTTGCCCAATGCTTCCAGAAACCCTGGTTTTAGCAACAATGGCCAATTGAAGAAACACAAAGAACCAATAATTTCCAGTGAGCCAACCCAGGTTCTTTAGGACAAAAGAGCAACAGAAATAAGAGAAAAAACAACTTTGAGAAGGCTATTTTAAAATTTGGATTTTAAAAGATGAATATAATTGCTGATTACAAGTGTGTTTCTCTGCACTCCTCCCTGCCCCAGGGTTCAGGAAGAAGGATATAAGGAAAACTTGGTTTTGCCTTCCTCTTTATTTTGTAGTGAATTTCAGTTCTATGTCTCATGTGTAAGATCGAGCAATGAGAATTAAAATTGTCAAGTATTTAATTAAAATATGCCTTAAGAACAATAAGCTAAGATTGCTTAAACCAATATAAGAGAAACAATGAATTCTTCTGGGAGCTCTCTTTGGTAGTAAAGACTATAAAATTAAATATGGGGGGGGGCTAATGAAACAACCCCAAACTGTTCACTGTTCTCTTGCTGGTTTCAATATTCTATCAAATAATGTCCATATACATATATAAAATTTGTATCATCAGCTATATTCCACCCCAGTTCAAAGGAAAGTAATGGCTTCCATCAGTCAATGATTTCTGTGGTTGCTAGGTCCACTGATGGCTTCAACTGTTATCTTATGGTCAGTAGTAACATTTTGATATCGAGATGGATACATTGGAGCTGGAGACATGGCTCAGCGGTTAAGGAGCTTGCCTGCAATGCCTAATGACCCAGGTTTGATTCCCCAGTACCCACATAAAGCCAGATACACAGAGTGGCACATGTGTCTGGAGTTCATTTGCAGTAGCTGGAGGCCCAGGAGCACCCATTCTCTCTCTCTCTCTCTCTCTCTCTCTCTCTCTCTCTCTCTCTCTCTCTCTCTCTCTCTCTCTCTCTCTCTCTCTCTCTCTGTCTGCTTCAGTGTTTGTAACCCAGTCATCATTTCTAAGGTCATTGTGTCAATCCTCCACCAGAGATTTGTTTAAATATGGATAATCCAAGTCAATGTACCATGAGCGAGACTTCCTGCTGCTGGAAAAGGAGATCATGTCCCCTCAAAAAGAAGCACATTCCAGTCCCAGGATGTCTTGTGGGATGGACATGAGGATGTAGTGGACACTGTACCCAAGGCAAAACATTTTGCCCTGTTCATATTATTGAGCTCACCTGAAAGGCATGAGCATCTCTTTACTGCTTGTTCCAGCATGAAAATCCTAATATAAAATAAGTTGTGCTTTAAAAAAAATATTTATTTATTATGTATGTATGTATGTATGTATGTATGTATGTATGTATGTATGTATTTAGAGAGAATGGGTGCCTCATGCGTTTGTGACTAAGCCTCACACTTGATCCCCAGCCTTTGGGTGGTGGCAGCCTGATGGAGAGGCATGTCACTGGAGGGTGGCCTTGAGATTTTAAAGTCCACCCCATTTGCAGCTGTCAGCTGCTCACTCTTGATGATATGTGAAGACGTGAACCAACTCTTGCTCCTGCTATGCTTCCCCACCCCATGAAGCTTCCCCTTAAAACTACAAGCCAGAAATAAACCATTTCCTTCCACAAACTCTTTCTGGTCAACCAACAAGAATTCAGTATCGAAATCTGATTACTCTGCTTTGCTATGTAATGGTTCTGAAAATCTGTTGAGTAAGATTGAAGTTCTGGAATGACTTCAACTATATTAGCCTTTAATCCTTCCTGGGTTATAGCTCTATATATTCTCCTAATATATCTTTTCCCTATGGATCCTGCCCTACCTGCCCAAATACAGTCTGTTGTGGTTGGACATAATATATCCTCCACAGGCTCATGCATTTGAACATGTGATACTGTTTGCAAGGTTGTGAAGCTTGGGAGGCAGAGCCTCATTTGAGCACCAGGGTCACTCCTGGTGACCTTTAATATTTTCTAGCCTGGTCCCACTACCTGCTGCTTCTCTTCTTCCTGGCTGTCTACACAATGTTAACCAGTGCCTCACACACCTGCCATCATGACCAGTAAGTATCCCAGGACACTGTAAGCCAAACTAAACCCCTTACACCTTTAGATGCTTTTTGTGAGGTACTTGGTCATGGCCATGAGTAAAGCGCATGCCCTGGCTTATACCTAGCATTTTGTTTCTTTCTCAAATTGGTATTAATGATCAAAATGCAACTTAAAACTGAGTGTGGTGGTATATACCTTTAATCTTGAGATAGGGGGATTGCTTTGAGTTCAAGACCAGCCTGGGAATACAGAGGAAGTTCCAGGTCAGTCTGGGCTAGATGAGTCCCTACCTTGAATAAAACAACAAACAGAAAGATCCAACGTGAAAACATATAAACATCTTTGCTTCATAGATAAACATATCACATTAATCTTTGCAGCCCTGAGCCTCCCCGTCCTCTGTTCAGACCTCTACTGTCGTGGTGTGTGATTGCTAGTTGCTGGTGACTAAATTACTTGTCAGATTGTGACGTTAAGAACAAAGACCATTTTCATTTGTGTTTTAAAATCTCAGTGTTCAACATTCTGTGAAAATACACAAAGCATAATTCTTATGAGTGGGCTCTAACCATCTTCTAAAACAATATATTATTTGTACAAAGGGTTCTCAAAAGTTTAGAGAATCTCATTTTTTTTTTTGTGGTGCTGGTGTCTGAATCAATGATTCTAATCAGCCTATAAAGTGTTTCTTGTATTTAAACAGGAGCCCCCCCCCCAGTCCTCACAACTTCCTACTAAGTCTCTTGTTATTTCAGCCAAAAGACTGCATTCAATTCTCTGATGTCAGCAACAAGCAGAGAGACTCCAGGAGTGAAACTCCAAAGCCTTGTTGGAGAAAGCAGAGACAGGCACACTGTTGTTGTTACCTTAGCATTGCTGGGTACAAAACACCTGACCGAAAGAAAGCAGCTAACGGGAGGAGAGTGTTTCTTTTACAGTCTTGGGTGGAAGCTTCGTGATCACTGGGACAGGATGGTAGAATAGAGGTAGACATTTCTGTGACAATAGGTGGAAGACAGCAGCAGGAGAGTTAGCTGGGTTCTGGCAAGGAGGAGCTGGGCTATAACAGCCATAAGCCCACCCCAAACAACACACCTCCTCCAGCAAGGCTCCCCCTCCCAAATTGCTATCACCTGGGGACCAAGCATTCAGAACACACGAGTCCACGGGTGACATCTGATTCAACCATTCTCTATCCCCCCCTTACACACACTCACTTCCTTTGGATGGCCCTGATATTCACGAGTCCCTCCCTATTCACTGTGGTCCTTGTCTATGGGAACACACTTCACTGAAAGTGGCTTTCTTTGTAGCAGTGACACAATTACACCATGGGGAAATGCTAGGACAAAGAGGAAAAATGAGTGAACAGGCTTTGACTCATTGCAAACACTGCAGTTTAAATGCTGCCATTTTTTAAAATAGAATATCTGACAATGATACACATGTGTCTTTGATTTAGTACAGACAGACCACTGGTGTCTTAAAACACTGCAATTCAAGAGATCCACTCAAACACTCTCCTCCTTAAAGTCAAGTATTTTGGGGCTTCTTACAGTGATCCTGATGCAGCCATTTAATATGTTTCTAATAGACAGTATTATTTTTTTCTTCACATTTGGGAAATTTAAAAAGTCCTCAAACAAAAACTAGTATGTTTACATTAAATAATAACAAAATACAAAAAACTTAAAAGTGCACTTTTCTACAATGCAGCCCATGTATGTATAGTTGGCTCTCCTTGCTTTCCTACTAGGAAGACACATTGGTATTTGTGTGGAGAATTGTAAGTGGTATTGGCAAGGCTGTATGAAAGATTATGTCAGCCATAAGGAACTTATTGTGATATTAACTAGTGCCAATCAGACATATCAGAAATGAACAGTTAGAAAGGGCAGGCTTATTTCAATGAAACACTGATGTTCCTAATTGGCTGGTACATAAAACTTAACATTGAGAAGGTCACAGGCAGCTCAGGGCAAGATAACAGTAAGCATTAAAATTATTTGGTTCTCTTTACTCTGGATTTATGCTAACAAAGCAAAATCCAACCTGAGTGTCTTTCTCTCTGTTCATTAATCTACTAAAGGCCCCCTATCTAGGGGGCTGTTATCTCTCCACAAGGGCATTTCTTTTGTTCCTTTATTTACTTATTCTTCCTTTCATTTCCACACCCCTGTCAACGACCAGCCAATTACCCTACCAAATTTTTTTCAAGAAAAACTAGGAGTTTTTCAATGCTTTCTTTTTCTAACTATAGCCCAATCCACTAGCCAGAATTCCAGCACAGCTCAAGAGAGGTAGTTCTTGCTAATTTTACCCATGTTTTTAATTACAAAATTCCAACAGTATACTTTCCAGTCTCTATATTACTTATTTCTTCACAGTACTTTAAAATACAGGTGACATACTTTTCCAGAAAACTACCCTCTTTCCTGGGCTGGGCTTTTAGGATGCCACATCTCACTGGCTCTGTCCATCTCTCTCTAAACATATTTCCTTCTGACTCATTGCTCCCTCCTCCAACACTACTTGGTAGCACAGTGTTGTTCTCATTCCTTGGAATACATCTCTATTTTCTATCATATCTATTACTTCCAGCTGACACCCCGTAAACAATAACCTCCACCAAGCGTCTTCCTAGAGCCTTATATTGTTACTGGATTCATGAACCAACCTTATGGGCTGAGGGGCTCCTCCAGGCGCACATCAAGTTTTGCATCGCTGGACTTTACTTTATTATCTCAGCCCATGGTTCTGGCTCCTATCACGCTAACACTTAACACTCAACTACTCCCTTCCCCATTGTATTCATCACCAATTCCTGCCATTGCCAGTTTGCATTGTTTTAAAAATAAGCATTTATTTCACTAGCATCTACTTCTACCTTCCATATTACTGTTTCCTCATAGACACCCCCTCCTGCTCGCCATTCTCACTTCCACATCCACTGGGTCAACTTTTATGACTCTGTAGCTTTGAATTTTTCTAAAAACACATTTTATGACTTACCATTCCACTCCAAACTGGGTTAGGAACCCATTTTCTGGACTCCCCAAACATCCTAATTACACGTTGAATTTTGCATTAAAACTGAACCAATTTTTTGTGTGTGTATGCTTCTTAACTACTAGGCTAGTTCTTATGCATGTATCCACACATATACTTACATAGTTGTGTGTGCATGTGTACGTGTGTATGGGTATATGTGTATACGTGTATGTGCACACACGTGTGTATGTGTATGGGTGTGTGTGTATGTATGTAGGGCAGAGGACAAACTTTTGAAAGTCGATTCTCAGGAATACCTTCCATCTTTTATATATATATATGTATATATATATATATATATATAAATATTTAATATCTTTAGTGAATAATTAGATACGTTGTATGAGCATATCTTGTGATGGTGCCCCCATTTTCCCTCCTCTCTGTCCCCTACCCACTGGGATCCCTCCTCGGTGCACATACTGGGTCTGTCCATAGGGTGGTGGGGCAGGATCCCCAATAGCTTCATGGTCACCAAATAGGTTCCATTGGGCTGCCAGCCACCTCCCAGAATCCTCCTGTCTACCTTCCCAGCCTTGTGCCAACTTGCTTAGATTTTTGTCATGGGTTCTGGCATGAAACTGAGGTCATTATTCTTGTGAGGCTAGAACTTAGTCCTCTGAGCAACTCCTCAGCCCTAGACTGTGTATTTTATTTAACCCATCTTCAGCATATGGTACCCAGCAGTATCATAAAATATTTGCTGAAGTTAAATAAGAATGGCTTCTGTAGTCCAGTGAGACAACTATGCTTGATAACAATTTATTAAATATTTCAAAATAACTAGTAGGGAGGATTTTTAATGTCTCTTGTACCAATAGATGACAGATATATCAAGTGAGATGTATCAAGTACTTAGTTAGACCTGATCACTGTGCATTGTATACATAAACTTAAATGCTATATTGTAGCTCATATATGTATGCATTTTTTGTCAATTAAAGCTTTTTAAAATTCTAAAAACTGTTAAATTAATAAGCACATTATTGATTCACTAGCATTCAGGTAGACTCACTCATACTAAAAATACAGGACATCCTGTGTTAAGGATTGCAATCTATTTGGCAGTAATATTTCTTAGGAAAAATGGATATATACTGACGTTCTAATTTAGTAAACAACCTGACACGAGAGCAGTTGAAATGCAGAAGTTCTATAAATCCTGAGCCTGTTAGGTAAGCTTACATCATTTTTGGGTCTGAGGAAAAGTGAACCCTCTGTTGTCTGCTCATGTGGATTTCTTGAATGGAACAGCCTGCTACCCTCCATTGGTTTGCACAATGCTCCCATCTGGAAATTTCCCTAAGTATTAGAGGGTTGCACCTGTGTGTCACCATACACTGTGACCCTTGCAAGATGGAACTGTATACTATATATATCATGTCGTAAGACCTGACAGGCCAGGTCCTCAGTGGTTAGTTGTATACTAACTGCTTCTGATTAAAAACAAAAATGTAAAGGGAAAACCAATTAGCAGTTTGACAAACTAAGGCACCTCAAAAATTTATTCCTCGATTCTTTGTCATGACTTAACATTCAAAAAGGAGGGAAATAGGTCTGGCATTGTTGCTAATACCTGTAATGCCAGCAATTTGGTTCTAGGCCGGCCTGGGCTAAATAGAAGAGACCATGTTTCAAAAAAAGTGAAATAAAATATCTTTATTCTGTCTTCGATGATAGCACTAACAATTCTATGTACACAAAAACATGTATGCAAAATACTATGTTATTGAATAATCCATAATGTCTTTCACAATTGGGGTAGTTAACTGTTATTTTTCTAAATCAGTGTCGTAGTCAGTCACATGATGCTGGGATGACTCTCCAAACCAGGCACAATTTGGGAGAGGAAAGTATTTATTGAAACTACATTGAGGGGAAGTCCCGAAACAGTGAAAGAGGCTGGCCCTCTTTCACAGGTCCAAGCAGAGAGAAAAACCCATCACCAACACCATACACACAGAACAGGAAACAAGCAGGAGGGCCAAAGAGAATTTCTTCCCCTTTATATAGCCTTAGGGTGGAGTCTTACAACTCTTCCCCAGACTTAATGGCTTCCTGAGTCTCTGAAATTTCCTTCCTGCACTGCCCACACAGGAAAGGATGTTTACTTCCAGCTTCTTTGAGCTTCCTTACATCCTGCCCCCTACTGAGAGGCTGCCTTCCTGTAAACATCCTCAGAGACCCACCCAAGATAATTAAAAAGATCAAGTTGACAACAAAACCTAACCATCACACTCAGTAATCAGTGAGACACAGCTTTATTGCTGTAGGAATTTGAAGGGGGGGGGGCAAAGAATATGCTAGAAAGGACTATGACCTGGAATTGCATTCAGAAATATATTGTTTTTATTCCATTAGTGTCCAGGCCAATCTCAGCATATGAGTGTGAATGACCCACAGCCACACTCAGTCAGCTTTGTCATTAGAATGCTCTGTACCTTCAAAGCGGGCAGAAAGCTAAGACATGCGAAGGAGGACATTGGCATTGTCATATCACTGCAGCCTTCCTAAGTTTTGTTCCTGGAGAAACATGAGGCAGAGGTCACTTTTACCAACACGATGCTGTTGGGATTTAGGCCCAGTGTTCCCTACAGGAGGAATTCAGGTAGACATTTCTATCTTCCTTTCAGGCTACCTAACACTTTGGTATTGCCTAGGGCCTGAGTGATTTAAATAACTTTGCTTTGCCTTTTTAATTCTCTTGCCCTGATTGTGGTTTGAATCAGAAATGCTCCCCATAGGCTCACGTCTTGGAAAATTTGGTTTTAGCTTGGTTATATTTAGGAAACTTATTATTTTGTTTGTAAGGAAGTAGATCCTCATTGAAGGAAGAATTGTGGGCAGGCCTTGGGGGATTTTTGTCCATCTCCCCTTTCTGTTCCCTTTCTCCATGACCAGATGCAATGTGACCACAGAGCTGTCCTGATCCCACCACTATGTCTTTCCCACCATGAAGGACTCTACCCCCTCGAATAATTAGTAAAAATAAATCTTCCCTTCCTTTGGCTGCTTCTTGTAGGGTCACAGCCATGATACATTTAGATGATGCCTTTGATGTTGACTGTGTGGTCCTTGTTACTGAATTCCTGCCACCTTGTGGCCTTGGAGCCTTTTCCTTGCCCTTGAGAAAGGGAAGTGGGAAGGGACTTCTTGCAGCTTTTATAACATCTACTCTATCTCCTGGAAATGCCCAAACTCTGAAGCGGAATCACACGTGAAATCAGAATTAAATGGACAGTGTCACAGTGGGGGTGAGGGGTTGAGTCAGGAGAGGGCCTAAAAGAGGGGATCAAAAAGATGTAGCCTCCCTACCTGATCCAGTCTCATCATTTTCTCACCTCACCCAGTTACGCAGACATTTTCCTGAGCCCAGACCCCTCCACCCTCTCTTAGGCTCACCTGCATCTGAAGGTAAAGCCCATCACAATAAGATCATAAGTAGATGCTGACCAGGTAGGCTTTTCACCTCTCTTGAACTTCCAATTCCCTTCCAAGGCCAAGATGATGTAAGCCTCCCTCTCATCTTGGCCTTGCTGGGTTGAGATGGGGAAGGGGAGACCCCTATTCCTATGTGGGCTCTCTGCCCCCTCCTGCAGCCAAAAGACAGGATTCTCTGTACCTTCTCTTCATTCCTTTTCTTAATCTAATGAAGTCTATCTAAGTCTTACCCTCTGGTCTATAGACTTCAAGTTTTTTAATTCATAAAACAAGGATCCAGTGTGACCTAAATTTATTGGTGAATTGGTGTATTGATACATTGACAAGGAATCCCCAAATTCCCCTCACAATAGTTTGGAAACCTGTCTGTGATGGATCCCATATGGCATGCTAACAAAGACTGCACTTGTCTGTTTATCATAGGATACAACACTTAGAACACTGTTCTAGGCATGCCTACCATGCAAGCCAGGGGCTCTAACATCCATGTAGTGTGCTGACATACACAACAGCACAAGCTTTTTCTTTAAGCAGCTATGATCAGTGGCGCTATAACTGTGATGGTCAGACGTCTGCAGGGACCACACCTCCCCTTGAGTTGGAGGTGTCTAGTTAGAGCTATAACCTAGGTGCTAAAACTGATTGGTCAATTATGAACCAATCAGCTGTCTCTCTGACTCACCTGGGGAAAACTTAAATTAACTTCCCTAGAGGAAGCGGGTCTCTTCCCCACATGGCAGTGGAGTAGAAAGAATGCTGAATATTCAGGCCTTAGGAAGGTAAGCCCTTTCCTACCCCAGCTAATGGCTGGGGTGGGGTCAGGCTCCAGACCTTTTCCCTCATGAACCTCTCCTTCTCAAGATGGGAGCTCTCTGTTAACTTTTTCTGCTGCTTATTTAGTTGAACAACTTAAGTTCTGTTAACTCTCCAAGTGTTCTCCCCACACTGGTGGCTGGAGAACTCTGTAAATTCCCACATGGTGACTGGGAGGCTTCCCTATCCAATTCCCCTTTTCCTAAATTAATAAATTAGAATAAATGTATAATAAGATTTATTTCTGTCCCTGTGCATAATTCTTTTGCATTAGAGAACACGAACTCATGTGGGGGGGAATTCAATGGTAAAAACCAAATATAACTATGCCAAGATCTTCCCGTATCATAATCAAATTATAACTGGCAATGTCTGTTTAAGACTGAAGCTAGGTAGGACCTGCAAGATAATTTAAGCCTTTCCACTCTCCAGAACCTCAGTGCTTGTCTTGATACTTTTTATTTCAACACAATCCATAGAACTATTACCACCACTATGTGTACCAGTGTCTCTTCTCACGGACTTCAGGTAAGGGCTAGGAGGAGAACAGCCGAAGAAGCATAGGTCGGGTCAAACTTCAAATGTCTACCATGGAAGATGTGAGCTACAGTCACAATGATAAGAACCTTGTTTTAGAATCAATGTTTTGCATTTATTTTCTAGTTTCAAATCATTTCTGGGAATCAATTTTTCCAATTAACTATCCCAGAAATAGGTATGTCATAAACACACACTCACAAACAAAAACCAAACATACTTGATAACCAAGTGACCTAAAAGCCTGACAAATTCCAGACATGAAAAATATAAAACAAGGAAATTTCTGGCAGTGGGCAAGGCTGAGATTTGAAGAAATTGGGTCAGGCTGGCCTGGGAGTGTGACCGGGGTCAGTTTCTAAGAGTGGCTCCCACCATTCAAACTTCCATCCTTCTTTAGATTTTTCTAAAAAGTCCATTTAGGGGTACAGGATGACACAGACAGTGTAGGTTAAAAGGAGAGTTGCTTATCCATTTTTAGTTTTTGAGGTATGTGCACGTGTGTGCATATGCACAAATTCCATGTGCTCATAAGCAGAGATAGGCCAATGACAGCATCAGGTGTCTCTCTCACTATTCTATACTATTTCCTTGCGACAAGTTCTCCCATTAAACCTGGAACTCTATGATTTATTTTATTTTATTCATATTGGTTAGACTTGCTAATCAGAAAGCTCTAATGATCCTCCTGTCTTCACCCTACTCAGTGCTGGGATTACAGAGGTGGGTAGCCATACCTGACATTTTTCATGGGTGCTTGGGATTGAATTTGGGTTTTCATGCTTGCATGGCAAGTGCTCCTATCCAACTGAGCCATCTCTGGATCCAGAGAAAATCTGTTTATAAGCATGCTCCTGTCTTTTGAACATGCTTTGTAGCCCTGGGGTCACTTCACAGAAACTTGGGTCCTTACAAACGGCTGCCACTTTTGACCCCTCAGAGCTACTCAGTGAGCATTGTGGGTTGTCAGGATCCACAAAGAACATTCTGGTCAGAGTTTGCTTTCTGCTTTCTGCATGATTACATTACAGCCCTAATTGGAGCTGAGTAGTTCATGGTCCTCTGAAGCTGACAGTGAAACATGCCATCCTCTGAGCGTGTGCCCCTTATCAGAGCCACTTAAGGTAAGGACACCCTACACAGGGCCCTCTGGATGTGGGAAGGTCCAGAGCCCTCATTACTGCTCCAGGCAGGGAAAGCTCAGACCACTTCTGCGAATGCAAATGAACGAAGGCTCATGTGACAGCTGTAATAAAAGGCTCCTGTCTTTCTGCAAAGCATTCAAATGCCATCTGGTAATTTCGTTGACGTCAGCAGGCTCAGAAAAACAACTGCCCCACCTCCAC
This sequence comes from Zapus hudsonius, assembly GCA_004024765.1. Classification (NCBI taxonomy): domain Eukaryota; kingdom Metazoa; phylum Chordata; class Mammalia; order Rodentia; family Dipodidae; genus Zapus; species Zapus hudsonius. The sequence continues at coordinate 16,849 of PVHP010018515.1, forward strand.
AGCCTTCTTCATCTTACTCCCACCCCTCCTGCCCTCCTCTTCCCTGGCAGGGAGCTCCATCTCTGAGTTATGGGAAGATCGGGGGCAGAAGAGCCTTGGGAAAAAGATTTTCTCTCTTTCTTGTCTGTTCTGTTTTAAGACACCACTTTAGCATGAGTTTCTCAGTGGTGTTTTGTGCAAACTCTGCCAAATCCAGTGAGAGGCTGTACAGACCATTACATGAGAAATTGTAAAGACAGTTTTTATAAATGTATATGAGGATTCAAAATACACAGTTTGTGAGAATAGAATCTAGGTTTTCCAAGAACACAGTCTAACTTCTGATTTCACACACTCTCTCGTTCATATTGAAAGCAGTCTGGGCCAAGTCAACCCAGAGAAGTCTGTAACTCCAAGCTGACTTGGCTGGCTTGGTATATCATACATGCTTTTCTCCAGAATTTTTCTAAAAGCTCAGATGGACTTTTTTTTTCAATGTTGATGCCATAGGATACATTATTTTTCCTTTAATTTGCTCGGTAATCGTTTGATATTATTAGACAGAAAGCAAATAGTTCTGTTGAAAGTTAGTACTCCCTGCCAAAGAAAGTAGAAGAAACACCACCAAACACAAATCTCTCCAGAAAACCTGATTTTGAATTATTCTGATCACATCATAGAGAAGAGCTTAGTAATGTTCAAGATTATTGTCTGGGGCTTAGATTTATAGGGGAGAAGCTTAATGATCATAGCAACACTAAGAGAGTCAAAATGGCCTCATTAGTAGATGATTAAATGGAGTGATCCTGAAGGTGCGTGCACACATGTGCACACACACACACACACACACACACACACACACTTGAAGAGAGCCTATGAGTTGGTACATATCACTGATCCTTCTTGCCTATCTAATCAGACCATTATCTAATAAAAAGGTTATTTCAAGCAATATTAATTAATTAGGGAGAAGGCTAATTATTAAGCAATACTATCATGGCTTTCTTAGATATATTATTGTAATATTTTGCCTTTCCTGAGTTTTGCTTTATCACTTTTAAAATCTTCAACATTCTGATACTGAAAATCACTCTAAACACTGATTTTCCAGTTACAATTTGCCATGAAAATCTTTCACCTTGTAAGTTATGTGATATATGTTTTAAAAAGTACAGATAACTATAACCCTTCTGGGTTCACTTTTCTGTCTTCATCAATAATCCTATTCTAACACACCTGAGGGCCACAGCACAGTGTCATTAGTAGACAGAGCTAAGACTTCCAGGAGTGTGAAGGGTTCTGGGAGACACTTGCCACTTTCAAGGAAACATTTAAGCTTCCTCCTTCTCAGCATGGTGTTCCTCACCTCACTGTGCCCTTGATGTAGGCATGTCTCTGTGTGCCCCTTCCTACATGTCCTCAGTATGGTCTTGGCTAACCCTGACTCACTCTGCTTTGCAAAAGATACCGTTTTAACATCTACATGTGCGAGTGCATGTCTCTGCTCACATGGATCTTTCTATCCTATTAAGCACATTAGTATGACTCCTCTGTAGACCCTCAGAGCTTAGCAGGTATTGCATGCTTCACACGTCTGTGGAAGAAACAAAACCCAGGAAAGTGTAAAGGATAAGGCAAAGCACAGCAAGAAGAGGAGGCTTGGTTTGTAGTCAAAACTGATCTCGTGCACTGAACAGATGGTTTAGTGGTTAAGGCCTTTGCCTGCAAAGCAGAAGAACCTGAGTTCGATCCCCATTGTCCATGCAAAGCCAGATGCACAAGGTGGCACATGTGTCTGGAGTTCCTTTACAGTGGCTGGAGTCCCTGGTACACCCATTCTCTCTCTTTGCCTCTTTCTCAAATAAATAGATAGATAGATAGAGAGATAGATAGATAGATGATAGATAGATAGATTGATAGACAGATATTAAAAAAAACTGATCTCTCATTGTTAAATAAAGCAAAGAAGGGGCTGTGATAAAACCCAAAGGTCATATATTACAGCTGAAGGCAAAGAGATCGGATTTACTGAGCATGCCCAGTAGCATGTTAGATGCTAGATATTCTCCCATATAATCCCATTCATACTCAACAAGAATACAGCAAGTGGGAATTGTCATTCAGACACAAGGGTTTTGTGCCTCCGCTGGCAAATGGTAGAGACAGAATGGATCGCACTTGTACTGACCCTCATCTTTTTAAGAAATTCAGTAGCTTCCATCCTTTTTGGGCTGGAATGAGCAAAAAGGAAGGGAAAGGAAGAATGTGAACAATCCAGTGTTGAAGTTGGGTGAGTCTCGACAAGTCCAAGAGTAAACATATTAAGACACGAGGTGAAAATTCAACAAGGTACGCCTGGAAAATACCAGCTCTGGCCTACTTAGGGTTCAGTTCCAGAACACTGTGGGTCTCTAGATGTTCCAGGGAACAGAAGGTCATTAGCAGCTGCTGGTATAGAGGCAATGCCTTCACTGAACTATAAACACAGGGAGCACTTCAAAAACACCTGTCACTTGGTAACTGTGGTTTTTTATGAGCTGTGCATTTTGGTTTAGAGACGGAGGCTGTGACATCACCAGGCAGCAGAAAATGGCAATTTGAAGCCGGAGAAAGAGCCAAGACTAGGCGTACTATTAATAGGTTTGCACCCTGGAGCTTTTAATGAACTAAAAGGTCGAACATTTTCGGATGATATCGAATGCTTTTAATAAAGAAGTCCAAGGAATTTTCCCGAGTGCCTTAGCAATCACGGCTACCTTCAACTGAACACTGCTCTGCTTTTGAGAAAGCAGAGAAATCAAGAGATGAGACCAGGAGACTCCAGAAAAGTAAGTACTTCCCACAGCATTAGTAGAAAAGAGGCAAGGGCATGGAAAATTAAAAATCACCAGAAAAAAAAAAAAAGATGGCATTCACTATTTTAAGGGCAGAATTGAGTTAGGTCCATTCTAGAAAACAAGATTTAGTTTGCCTGAACGAGTTTGAGTTTAAATCAATATAAAACATCCCAGACAGAGTCTTTCTTTTCTGAGTTTCTCCTGAGGATCAGAAGTAAGAAGGGAACAACTCTGGCTTAACAGATTTACAGCCAATCTAAAGAAAATAAAATAAAGTTTTAAATTACTTTTTTTAGTTAAGAGTTTAATATTCTATAGTAGGCTAAGAATACAGGTTCCTTGGAAGGAGTAATCAATACGTGAAAATTCTTTCCAGGTTACGAATCAGTTCTGATGTTATGCAGTCAAGTCTCGGGAAAATAAAAGGCTTAGGAGGCCTAACAGATTTCAGCACATCCCCTTGCATTTTGGGGGTTTTGTTTTACACCCCTCAGGTCCATTTGGGATTCTGACCAGTGTGCTGAACTTCTTTGTAGAGTACCTTAGACAACTCTGGACTCTAGGGAGTCTAGGATTCTACAGCATTTTTCTTGATCAAAAATCTATAATTTCCCAGCAAAACTATCACAGATTTGGGTTGACAAAATTTCAGCCAACTGCTGTCTGATTTTTTTAAACATTTTTTCTTTATTGTTCATAATGATTTACATTGTTTAACATGAGTTGTTATTCCCAATTTCCTGTTGCCCCCCTTCCCCATCCCCAGTCAGCTGGATATCCTCCTCTGTGGAATTAATACTTCTGAATTTGAATGTCTCACATTTCTGGACTTGTAAAACTGTGACAGAGGACAGTCCCATGTGGGTGACTGATAAAGAGAATCTTTCCCCAGAGTCTTTATAGCTGAAAGAAATCCACTTATCATGGACTAATCTCTTCCAGCAACTGAAGACCATGGTCATTTCATCATTTGAAAGGTCTCCCTCAACCTGACTAAGGCCAGCTTCCTCCAGTCAGCTGGATGTTTGCTTTCCCAGTCTTTAGTCCTTCGCAGCTCTCCACAGAAATGAAGCAGCTCTTCTGTTCTACCTAACACAGGCAACACATACCCCCCACCATTTGTGTTTTCTCAACCACGTGTAGGCTACAGAACAGAAGCTTGGTTTTTGGAATATGAATGACTCCATAAAATAATTTGATTAATAAAATTTATGAAGCCTACCTTATGTCTATATACTTTATGTAGATGATGTCATTTCATCCTCAAATACCCTGAGAAGACACTAAGGTTATACATATTTTGCACATGACCTCACAGAGTTAAAGCAGCCTGCCCAAAGTCCCACATCTAGTGAGTGGCAGAAGTTGGATGTAATCCCAGGCTGTCTCAACTATTATAGCCTGCGCCCTTAAGCATTTAACTTCCACACTGTCTTGTTATTAAAATTGAGGCTAAAGAGATTTCTGTCAATCCTTCACTTCTAATAGAAGCATCAATGGGAGTTAAAGCAGCACCGATAAAGCAGCACCGATGAAGCACATCCTTGGGAACAGCCTAGAAATGACCGGAAAAACCATGTATAAGACCCAACACTCGGAGAATTTAAATCCAATGGATTTGTTGGAGCAATAGAAACCTGGACAGATTTAAAGAACTCCAAACTCTAAAGTTTAGAGTATAGGGAACACACAGAGAATGAGGTGAATTAGGCATGAAGGGTAGGATATCAACCTGAATTTGGAGGAAAACTAGCAAACCAAGTTCTAGTTTGGTTTAAATATGGTTGGCTGGGCAAGTTTGGAATGCTACAAATAAAAAGCAGGTTTGTGGAAAATAAATGGAAAGAAAAAGAGGATAGGGAAAGCCTTCTGAGGAGAGAAGAAATCAGGGGTACTGTGACAAGAACAGAGAAGGTTTGTGTTTTTTTTTAAATTATATAATTAGATGTATTTTTCTCTTCATATATAAAGACTGCTGGGAAATATTATTTCCATTACAATTCCTTTTAGTCTCTTACTTGTGTGCTACACTGTGTGTTATGGAAGGGGTGAGCTTCCCTACCATAATGTTATTTGTTTCTGAGTGCAGCTGAGATTCCCATCAGAATACATGCTTCGTCTTACAGACATAAAAAAGCATGGCAAGACGCACAGAGAAACCTATGATCTCAGGTGTATTGCTATAAATATCAATGTGCCATTGTGACGAGTATCGTTTCAGCTTCTAACCTGGATCCATGCAGATAAACCATTCTTCAGTTAATTCTAAAACAATATCCTTCTGTTTTACATCAGCATTGTGTAATACTTTCCAATACAATTCAATTACAAATTACTTGGGTTATATTATTACAAAAATGACTATAGTAATATTAAAGTAGTTTTTAAAATCTATGTCATTTATTCATTTATTTGTTATTATTTATGCTTGTTAGGTGAGCATGATGACCACTACACTACAGAAACACATATTTATGTTTGTGTGTGTATGTGTGTATGTGTGTGTAGTATGGTGGGTGTATGTGTGGTGTGTGTGTGTGGTGCATGTAGTATAGTGTGTGTGTAGTATGCTGTGTGTGTGGCATGTGTATGTGTGGTGTGCATATGTGTGCATGTGTGTGTGGTGTGTGTGTAGTATGGTGTGTGTGTGGTGTGCAGTATGGTGTGTGTATGTGTGTGGAGTGCGTGAGCAGTATGATGTGTGTGTGTGTGTGTGTGTGTGTGTGGTATGTGTGTAGTATGGTGTGTGTGTGGTGTGGTGTGTGGTGTGAGTATGTGTATTATAATGTGTGTGTGGTGTGTGTGTAGTATGGTGTATGTGTGTGTGTTGTGTGGTGTATGGTTTATGGTGTGTGTGTATATGTGTGTGTATGTGTGGTATGGTGTGTAGTGTGTGCTCAGTGAGCGCGCATGTAGAGGCCAGAAGAAAAAGAGTCCTCCTCCTCTTTCACTGGTCTTCTTATTTCCTCGAGACAGAGTCTTTCCCTGAAGTAGGAGCTTTGGTTTTCCGTCAGACTAGCTGAACACTAGTTCCTAGAGACACTCCAGTTCCTGACCCTGTCACAGGACAGGGGGTCACAGGTGTGCATGGCTATGTCTGGGTGTTGGTGATCAACATCTTAGGACCTCTAATTACTCTGTCCCGCTAAGCCATTCTCCCAACCCTAAAATCTATATATTTTTTAAAGTCAACAGTCATGAAACAATATTTTCATAGGTCTTAGTTTGAAAGATCATACCTTTTTGGCTCCTTGGAAGACCTTGAAGGATTAAACAGAGAATTGCTCAGAATTTGAAAAGTGAAATTCTCCCAACTAACTAATCCCAAAATACATATTTGGGATACAGAATTATATCTTGAGATGATTATTTTTCATCATGTTAGTCAGTGAAGGTGTTTCCGATATTAAAGTACTAGAATTTCGATTTTAAAAATTGAATATTCTACAGTTTCGTTACAAAATTCACATTGAGAAATGTGTACATGTAAACATTATACATTTGATTGCAAAGGTAGAACAGTTGCAAGCTGTAGTCTGTTGATTGGTTTCCAGGGTGATTTCTGAAATGGCTTTTCTACAAAGTCTCACGTCGGGAGTAGAGGCATTTGGTGAGGCAGGAAATACATTTGACTCCAAGCTATGAAGGATGCTCTGTCTCCTGTTCCTTAGGACTTTCTTACGCCAAGACATGTCCTCACTATTAGAGCCCCTTCTTGCCTGATTCCACAGCAATCACAACAAAACCAGCTTCCCTTCAACTTCATATGTGCGATGAGTTTGATCAATAAATATTTCACTTGGCATTAAGTTCTTTCCTGTTATCCAAATGACATTTAATATGTTTTCTGCAGAGAGGAAGCGTTTGGGCTTGCCTTTCTCTGGTGGTGACTTCAGCCGATACCCTAAGTGCTTCTTGTAATTTTAAAAGGAAATTTAGAAAGAACAGGCTTCTGCTATTTTTCCTAAATTAGTTCATTGTGAGAAAGGTTGTTTGAAGATCTCAGTAATGAACAAACCAAGAAGCTATAATTTTCTATATAGTGAAACCCTCCATTTACTTCTGAAAGCGGGAGGAGGTCTTACTGATCCTCTTCCCATTTACAATCCAGATTGCAAAACTCGCTGTCATGTTCTACAGCGATTTGGGAACTTTCAGGACTGGATCCAAAACGTTAATTTATACCATGATCTGTTGCTTTGAGGAAATACTTGTACATTTGCCTATTAGTCAGGAAAGCGATGCCTGAGTGTGTAGTCAAGGGGTAGGAAGGCATCACTTGAATAATAGACTATGCATTGATTTCTCTCAGCACACACTCTTGCTCTTGGTATCACAAAAAATAAATAGCAAACATAATTTGCCTAGCTCCATGATCAATAAAAAAGAATCTGTACACCTAAGCTTGTCAAAATACCCTTATTCCCTGATAGCTGTGATCCCGGTTCTAAAATGGCTCCCTGTTTTTGAACCTTGGGACATTTTTTCAGTATTACCAATGTGGTTACAGGGTTGACTTTTGCAATAGTCTGGTCCTCTCTCCCATCTCAATCAACTTCTATCCTTCCTTTGAAAACACCAACTCTTAGGAAATGATCCCTCAAGACTTTGAGCTGATTTTCCTTCTATCGTCCACCCACTAGAGTCAAAAGACAGTTAATAAAACATTATCTTCTGTGTGCCCTCCCCTTTTAAATCCAAGTGTTAAGTTTTAAGGAGTCATGTCTTTGAACCCTACGGGAACAATCAGAAAGTCCTCACTCCGTCTTCACAAGCCTCCTTCCAAATTAGGCTGTGAAGTCTCTAAGAGGTAGCTCATAATAGGATAAATACGACATAATCTCTGTCCATTATGTTTGCTGCTGTAAAAGAGTGCTGGAGACTGGGTGATTTAGAGAGTGCAGAGATGTATCTCTTACAGTTCTACAGGAAGGGAAGACAAACCTGAAGGATGCTCTGTCTATTGCAGACCTTGACATTTCACCACCCATAGCAGAATGAAGAATGTCATAAAGGCAAATACAAGAGAGAAGGGAAAGGGGCCAAACTTATCCTTTAACCAGGAACCTCTGCCCGTGATAAGTGACCCACTTCCATGATAGGAGCACTAATCCATTTGTGACATCACAGCCTGAAATCTAGTAACTCGGGGCCTAGCTGGAAGCACTATTTATTACATGGAAAATTAAGTTCCCACCATGAACTTTGGGGGACACAGTTACACAACAGCAGGTCGGAGTTGTGAATTTAATTCCATTAGATTGCAACTTCTCTGGCACTATACAATTTTAATTAGCTGTATTTTGTGCTTCTGTTTATTAGGGTTTGATCCAATGTACAGGGATGGCCCCATTTCTACATTCCTAGCTCTAGGCAGTCCCTTAAAGAGTTTGTCATTTTCTTTTAGGAATCAGACAACTCTGGGGTGACCTATTCAGTTGCCAACTTTCCTCCTATCAGAAGGCGTTGCCCACATCCCCCTTCTCAGTGCTAAGCTCTTTCTGGGCATTGCAGAATGAGCCTAGAAGCCTGACTTTGATCTTTAACAAAACCACCTAAGGTAGGGTCCGAAGCATGGGCTATACTATCAGCGGAATAAAAGAAAGACGCTCAGAAAGTGGCACTTGAGAATGTAGTTACTGAACTAACTAAATGAATGAATAAATAAATAAATAAATAAATAAATAATTAATTGCTGGTGGTGAGGAGCCTGCCATTAGTGATTGGAAAGTGAAGACGCTTATGTCGAGACTGTTGCATGGTGTGATTGTTGATACTCATTATGAATCACCATGGAAACATATCTACCCTATCTCTATCCTCTATCCTCTATCTATCTATCTATCTATCTATCTATCATCTATCTATCATCTATCCATCTATCTATCTATAATCTATCATCTATCTATCACTTATCTTTGTATCTATCATCTATTTATCTATCATCTATCAATCATCTATCATCTATCTATCATAATCTATCTATCATCTGTCTTTCTATCATCTATCTATTATCTATCAATCATCTATCTATCTATCTCTATCATCTATCACCTATCTTTATATCTATCTATCTATCTATCTATCTATCTATAATCTATCTGTCAACTATCTATCATCTATCAATCTATCTTTCTATCATCTATCTATCTATATCTATCATCTATCAATCATCTATCTGTCATCTATCTATCTATCTATCTATCTATCTATCTATCATCATCATCATCTACCTTTTTCCAGAAAAGTTTAACTAAGAAGATTCACCCTGAATATGGAGAGCTCCATTCCATTGGTTGGGGTCCCAGACTGAATAAAAAGGCACAAGTGAGATGATCAGCAGTATTTGGTAGAAGCAATATGACCAGGTGCCTTGTTCTCTTGCCAACATGGCATCCCTGCGATGATAAGTCTATCCTCAAACCATGATGCCAAATAAACCTTTTCCTCCTTCAGTTACTTCTTCCCAGGTATTTGGTCACAGCTATACACAAAGTAACCAATACCCATGGGTATTCTGGCAGGTAGGTGATGGACTTAACGAACCGGGAACTCTCCCAGACATCAGAAAACAGCATGCAAATGTAATATGCTGATCACTGTGAGCTGCCTTGGAGAAGTGTGGTCAGAAAAGACTTATAAGGAAAAAAAAAAACCTCCAACAAGGGAGAAGAGCAAACTTGGAAGGGCTCTGAATTAAAAGTGTCAATTACAACTCACTCTTGATAAGGTTTATTGAAGAACATGGTTATCACATCAATCACAAAACCTCTGGTGTATGAACATGTCTAGAAAAACAATCAAATTAGTTATAATATTCAATTCGCCCTTCACACTGAACAGGGTAACTCGGGAAAAAGACATCAAAGATGTTTTCTCATGGAAAATCAGTCATTTTATAAACAATGCTTCATAGCCTCAAATTAGCAACATTTAAATTGTGAGAAGCATAGGCCAAAAGAATAGAGAAACATAATAAATCTTAGAATTAGTCAGAAGAAAGCTGTAGGTGTAGTTAGTTTACAAAGCTTGGTGGTCACAGTTCTGACTGGATGCAGCTTTTAGACTGTCTCTCTGAAAATGAAGAAGACTATTATGGCTTTCATGTTGAGTGACTCTCCCAGGCCCTCAGCTGGTGGCTCTATTTTGGGAGGTTGTAGAAATTACAGGAAGTGGGGTCTAGTTAAAGGAATAGATCACCAGGGATGGACCTTGAGGTTTATAGCCCAGTCCTATTTCCTGTCCAGGCTCTGTTATGGGATCCATGGAGACATGTGTAAATAGCCACAAGTCTCTGCCACCTGAAGCCACCTGCCATCATGCCTTCCCCAATCTCATTAAGAGACAAATCTTTCAACTCTTCAATTCATTTTGGGCATTTGGTTTCAACAATGTGAAATGTAAGTAATCCAAGTACATTATTCTGGGGGAAGTTCTACATCAATGATGAGATGATCATTGGTGGAACTTATATTTTTTTTGCAAAAAATACTTCTGAGTTGTCTTTTGACTCAGCATATGTAAGAAGAGCTGGGGAAGTCCTCTGTGGTTTGGTGGTGTCATTCCATCAATCATGATGGGTAAGTGAAAAATGGTACTACCAGGATGGAGTACTTAACCACCCATATTAGACTAAGCAGAGTTCTCCTTCTCTCTCCCACTGTGATGAGCAGGGCTTTGGAGGCTCCCTATCTTCTGTGTTCTGGAGACAGGATGGTACAAGACAGAGCCCCAGCCACAAGCACCACAGGAGATCCATGATGAAACAAGAAATAAACTTCATGATTTGGGTCGCTGGCATCTGTCTAATACCGCAGTGTCGCTGTGTAAATCCTGACCTTGAGTTAAAAATAAAGATTGTACAGAATATATCTGATTTATGAGGCCTTCCTTGGGAGCACATTAGACTAACTCTTGCCTTCTACTTCCCTGAAGTTGTGTGAAATTCCCAGAGATAAAGTGAGACCTAATGTATAAATAATCTCTAGGAATTTCTTCTAACTCCATTAACCCTAAGCTATTCATTTTCCCTGGAACAAGTAAGGAGATGTGTGGGATTCCTGCAGGATAGTCCTCTTCACTGTGGTCAAAATGTCAAACCTACATTTTTGTTTGTACAAGTTGCTTCTAAATCCAAATTTCTATTTTATGTCTCTCTTTGCAAAGCTATTCCTTCAAATAGTTTTACATTTCACCAGCTTTCTCTTAATTATAAACAAAGAAATCAAGAGCCATTCATCTGTCATTTGGCTAAGCAAAGCAATTGCACATTTCCAGTCAAAATACATTTCTTTGTCATGTAACACAACCAGGAAATGTTGAAGCAAGAAGGAATGATTAGACATGAGCCGAGCCAGCCTGAAGCCATTGTTCTGGTTAGATGACCCAAGCTGGAATACACAGACCTTATTTGATGGCACATGTAGCTACCTAGGGGCTAAGCCAATTAGGATCCAAGTTTCTTCTTCTAATTTCTAGTTCTGTGTAAATTACACAAAAGTACACATTAGGGATTAAATAGAATATGCACCGATTAAAAAGCTGAAAACTTTTCTAACTTAAAGTCCTGCGATGACCTTTACTTTCTTATTTTTTAAAAAATTTATTTTGTTTTACTGAGCCAGGGTGTTATGTATCCCCATCTGGCCTCCATCTTGCTACATAGCTGACCTTAAACTTCTTATCCTTCTGACTCAATCTCCCAAGGGGCATGTCTCACTATATGTGGTTTATGTGGTGTAAGAGATGGAACCCAGGGCTTTGTGCATGCTACACAGAGACTCTATACACTAAGCCACATCCCCACACCCTTGTGATAATGTTTTTCTAGTAATTGAGTTGCTGACCAAGCAGGACAAACAAGCTTACCATGCAGGTCTTGCCTTACCCTCCAGTTTATTAAGACTCTTGCTGCCCGTGTCTGAGAACATGGCATCATGTTGCCGGCTCTACTCTGACCAGGCCCCCAGTGCATGCTTACCCATGGGCCTTTGCTCTGGCTACCCTCTTACAACTGCAAAACTGTTCTATAAGTCCTTGTTTGGGTGGCTCATGGTTGGATTATGCAGGATTTGTTCTCGTCTCTTGGGACCATGGTGAGATCTCACATTTTTATTTTCTCACATCCTTCTGGTGCTGAGAAGCAGGGTACCGATCTCTTCTCCCTTCATTATTTCTGAAGTACCTCATCTGGTTTTATAAATGGATCACTAGATATATATTACTAGTCTGGCTCTCAAAAACTCATAATGGCATGGGGGGTTGCAACTTGGATGGAAGCAATTTCTAAATGAGATCATCTCTATGATCTCTAAATCAAATTCACATTCCTCTCTGAAGTTGCTACTTGTTCTGAGCGTCCTGCCACAGTGACCAATCAGATCCTGAAGCTAGCTGATTCAGTGAGAAAAAGAGTATATCCTATACCTGTTCTCTGCCTATGTTTTTGCATCTGTCACTCTTTCTCTTGTATATTTATAAACATAGTTAGTTAAGAGGTACCCTCTTTTTGACACTGGGGGCACAACTGTAAACTAAGCATGCATGACTTCAATCTAGTTACAGAGATACCTCATTGCACATAATGGCAAACAGGTGCTGGCAGCTGATAATGGGGTGTGTGTTGGAGGGAGAACGGTATTCCAGGGGTCTCATGGAAAAGGGCTTTTTGGAAGGTATGGTGTGGCACAACTTCTCATCAAAATTCTATGTCACTTGGTCCAGCCCACAGTTGTTCATATAATCCCACAGCCTCCCAGCTTGTCTCTCATTTTGTCTCTTAACTTTGCCCTTCCCTAGATTACCAGGATACCTCAGAAAAGTTTCAATCAACCCATTTTCTGTCCATGCTGCTATACCATGAAATTGTTGATCGAGTTATATTAGTTCCCATCCCAAGGGCTTCCAAAAGCGATAGCAGAGTGTCCTACAATGCCTAAGAAAATGTGGCCGATAGTCACTGGGACAAACCTAAGCAGAATGCTGCCTGGATTCACTCTACCCTGCTGTCCCTCAGTGTGGAGAGCCTGTGCTATGCCTAGGCTTGGAAAACCCTCCAAGCCCTGGGCCCTGGGCTGATTCTACACAAGTTTTCAAGAGTCAACTCAGGGGCAGCTTCCTGTCTTCTAGGCATTCTCAAACTAGCCTAAGCACACACCTAAGTTTTCATATGCTCCATTGCAGAGGATGTTGCCTACGAGTATCCCTACAACACATCACACTGCATGGCCCTGTCCCAGAGGATACTGTTAACACAGACCAATCACACTGCATGGCCCTGTCCCAGAGGATGATGTTAACACAGACCAATCACACTGCGTGGCTCTGTCCCAGAGGATGATGTTAACACAGGACCAATCACACTGTGTGGCCCTGTCCCAGAGGATGATGCTAACACAGGACCAATCACACTGCATGGCCCTGTCCCAGAGGATGATGTTAACACAGGACCAATCACACTGCATGGCCCTGTCCCAGATGATGATGTTATCACAGGACCAATCACATCACACTGCATGGCCCTGTCCCAGAGGATGCAGTTAGCACCATACAACGGCACTTCATATTAAGAACCTCATCTAGCAGGTCCTGACCATGGCAGGTCGTATCACTGACGCAAAGCATCCATCACAGAAAGATATCATGCTGAATGGAAGACTTCATGAAGACATGATGTGGGTTTTCTCAAGAATGTGAGATTCATGCTTAATTAATGTTATAAGTACAGCCTACAAGACAAAACAGACACTGGATGATTGCTTTCTGCACAAACAGAATCACTGATAGTAAAATAAAAATCAAAAATAATTCATAGTAACCCATTTACGACTAAAAAATTTGAAGATCTGAAACTAGAGATGGATAACATATATCCAATTTTAATTTAAGATTTCTAATAATATTTTTAGTTTTTATTCATAAATAGAAAGAGATAGAGAGAAGAAAGACAGAATGAACACACCAGGGCTTCCAGCCACTGCTAAGGAACTCCAGATGCATGCTCTACTTTGTGCATCTGGCTTGGGTTCTGGGGAATCGAACTCAGTGTGTTAGGCTTTGCAGGCAAGTACTTTAACTGCTGAGCCATCTCTCCAACCACCAGAATTTTAAACAACTTTTCTTTCACTCCTTTGCATAATTCCATGTTATACATTTTAGATGTGTGTGTGTGTTGGTATGAGCATTTGGAACATATATGTGTGTACACATATATGCATGTGGACACAGAGGCCAGAGGATATCAGGCATCTTCCTTAGTCCCTCTCCACCTTGTTTGTTAAGATTGTGTCCCTTGCAGCACTTAGGGATCACAGAATGGGTTAGAATGGCTGCCAGCAAGCCCCAAGGATTCTCCCATCTCACTGTCCCCAGCACTGGGATCACAGGTGCATACCACCATGCTTGGCTTTTTTTTTTTTTTAACAATGGGTGCTTGGGATCTGAACTCAGGTCTTCAAGTTTGCATAGCAAGTCCTTTACCCGCAGCTATCTCTTCAGCCCTTGAATCCTATTTTCTAAGAATCAGACATATTCAATTTAAAAATTAAACTGCCGAGATATATGGATAATGGCCTGCGCCTATGGAAGATATGTAACATTCTTACTGTAAAATACCTTTAGGCTGCTGACAAGAAAATTGGTTTTTACCTGACAAATTCTACTTTTGTGAGTTTCCAAAATTTTAAACCTCATTTCCAATGGTAAGTGACTGCTGCATGCTGGGAGCCAGTTCCATTTCTCTGAGTATTGCTAGAAGATTTAAGTCTTTGCACATTATGTAAGACCAAGGCAATCCTGTTTCCTGTTTGCCAGATCTCTTAATGATTCTACCAAAGTATTGGTCCCTCTGTTTTTGATTAGTTTGTATACAGGATTCTATTTCAGGATGTTCAAATCTTCATTTTGGCTGATTTCACTGTTTATTTCCTGCTAATTAACATTCAGAAGTTCAGCACAAAAATGATAACACATGAAAGAGCATTTGTAATTCACTTGGCATTTAAGACTAATTTTGTATATATATACACATATATACAAAATTAGTTATATGTATATATATGGCTTCAGAAAGGTAAGCTACCACATTGAAAAAGCCCCTTTAAAAATCTGAAATTAAATATTAAATATTTAAATATCTTTCTCAGCAATAGTCTTCTATTACTATAACGCTTTAAATTAATATGTGACAATAATTTCTACGTTTAAATTCTTTGATTTGCAAGAATGTTTAAATGATGATACACTTTCTATTTAAAAAATTTTAGGGGTGTCTCATGTAACCTAGGCTGGCCTTAAACTCCCTATGTAGCTGAGAATAAGATTGAGCTCTTGATCCTTACAAAGTCTTAAAAATTTTTATTTATTTGCATGCAGATAAAGCAAGAGGCGGGGGAGAGAAGAGAAAGAAAATGGGCACACTAGGGCCTCCAGGTGCTGCAAACAAACTCCAGATGCATGTGCCACTGTGCATTTGGTTTTACGTGGGTACTGGGGAATCACACTGGGATCATTAGGCTTTGCAGGCAAGCACCTTAACTTCTGAGCCATCTCTCCAGCCCCCTAAAATTCTTATAGGTGTAAACCACCATGTCCAACTCTGTTGCTGTTTTTGGTTTTTTTGTTTTTGCAAGTGAAGTTATCAGATTATAATTTAGAGTTAAAGTTCACTTGCCAAGTCGAGCAAGCATTTGGGGCTTGTTGCAGGTTGGCTTCTCATTGCTAGCAGAAAGAACCCGACCAAAAGCAGCTTGTGAAATGAATGGGTTTTCTTTAGTTTACAGACTCAGGGGGATGGATGAATGGGTGGATGGCATGAGCAGAGGCTGGACATCACCTTCTAGCCAATGCCAGATGGACACCAGCAACAGAGAGTGTGACAAACACCAGCAAGGAGAAGCCAAGGATAATTCCCACAAACCTGTTACCAACAATACATCTCCAAGGTTCTAATTCCCAAGTTACCATGAGCTGGTGTTCTAGTCAGCTTCTCATTACTGTGACAAAGAACCCAACCAAAAGCAGTTGATGGGAGGTATGGGTTTATGTTGACTTACAGACTCCAGGGGAAGCTCTATGATGGCAGGGAAAATGATGGTATGAGCAGAGCTTGGACATCACCTCTGCCACAGTACTGCAAACACCGTCAGGAAGGTGTGCCCAACACTGGCAAGGAGAAGCTGGCTTATAACCCCCATAACCAGCCCCCAACAACACACCTCCAACAAGGTTCCAATTCCAAAACTGCCATCAGCTGGGGACCAAGGATTCAGAATGCATTAAGTTTATGGGGAACATCTGAATCAAACCACCACAGGGGGGCCTAGCATTCAGAACATATAAGTTTATGGGGGACACCTGG
>PVHP010018516.1:0-11074 GCA_004024765.1 Zapus hudsonius
AAACTCATGTTTCTTCCTTTAGCTGCTCAGGAGGCAGTGTGCTTCCAGTTATTAAAATGAACACTTACAGTGACCACAGCCCTGTATCTAATACTCCATATGGCATCAGAGGAAAGACCCTCGACATGTGCACTTTTGTCTTTGGTCATTTCAGACTGCAAACACAATTAGACTTGGCTGTCAGACAGATGAAATCTGTCATATTTCCCCTATAGGACCTGCACTCGGTCCAGATCAATAAATCTAAAACCACTTGCACATAAATCGCAAAGTAAGCTTGCAGCTTCAATACATGTGAGCTTAAATTTACTCGTATCTGACACACACGGCTTCCTGGCCAAACAGTCTGTTTCTGTGATTAGTGCAATTTCATAGCTGGACCAGAAAAACAAGGCTGAAAACCGTCACGATCGAGCAGCAGATGGCTTTACCACACCTTCCCTGCAAGGGCAGTTCCCTCAGAAATGGGGTTTTAGCTTCCTGCTGTAGAGATGGAACTTTCAAATTGGGACGGGTTCAAGTCATTTCCTGAGTATTGCTCCATAAAGCTGTTGTTATTTTTTTCCTCTTATTCCTTCTCAAGATTTCAAACTGAATTTGTAATAAGCCTTGCCTGGACATGACTTGTCACTGGAAAGAGACGTGATTTATTTACAGAGATACAAACTTCTCTGGCTATGCCTTAGAGAGCTGGCTTTTGCTTGTTAACACATACATGTTGGAGAGGTTTCCTGAAGGAGCCAGAGAGAAGTGCCTTCTTTTACTCCAGAGACTGGTAACCAAGATGTCGTTTGTTTGGGAATGAGGTAAATCTAACACATATTACCTTTCTCCCCAAGTCTGACTTAGAGGGCCAATTTCACACAAAGAGATTTTTTTTTCCTCTTGTGTGACATCGAATTAGGCTGTAGGATTTGCTGGTGGGGGATATTAAGTGAGGCAATTAACTTCGACTATTTAGAGGTAGAAATTAGACATTTGCTATATCCGAATGAAGAAGAATGTCTCTATTTTCGGGAGCTTCTGTGAAATAGAAACCCCCAGACTTCCAAATATGGTGCTTGCTAAGCAAAGTGATTACAAAATCAGGTCAGAGAAAAAAAATTCCCTGTAACACACAATGTAAAAAGACAAGTCAAATAGCTGGTGTCGCTTCCTCGAAAGCCATTTCTATTGGAGTTGGAATATATTAGGAAGATGGTTAAATCCAGCTAGTCAAGCCCTCTTACCTGACTAGTCTGACCATTCTTCTGTTTGGGGGTTCAAGTTGTTCAGGTAGCATTGTATGAACTATCTACTTTGGGGTGCTTTCCTTCAAAGAGGAGCTTGTCATGAGAGGCTAATGGGTTCTTCTCCTTTGAGGGCTGTTTAAAGCAGATAGTTTAAACTAGGTGGGGCAAACTGCACGTTGTGTTTCGAAGGTGTCCTGGTTTGAACTGGAAATGTCTCCCCGACACACAGGGTCTGAATGTTCCAAGCTCATGGCACTCATTTGAAGATGTGAGGCCTTGGCTGGCAGAAGTCGGGCATTAGGTGTGGGTGTTTGAAGGTGACACCTCTCTCTCTCTGATTCCTTGTCTGCTGCTATGTGAACACTCTTTCTCTCACACAAACGCTGTCATGGACAGAGCTGCTTTCACCACCATGCCTTTCCTGTCACGATCAATAGAACTTCTCAGACCATGAACCAAAGTGAACCATTCCTCCCTTAAGTTGTTTCCGTCAAGTATTTTGATCATGACATGATAAACTAATACATCGGACATGTTATTTGGGGAGGACATCATATTATTTGGATAAAATAGTCTTGAATTCATGTTAGACTTTAGATGCATCTTTAATCGTGCTTAGTTTTGGACTAGTCTACATCAAAGGGTCAAAGATCACAATTTTATGCATATGTGTGTGTTCATTTGTGTGCAGGTGCACATACATGTGCATGCTTGTGGAGGCCAGAGGGCAATATCAAATATTTTTTTCTTGCAGGTGCCAACCACCTGTTTTGAGGAAGGGTCTCTCACTGGCCGAGAGCTGGACAATTAGGCTAGAATGGTTGGCCAGTGGGCCCCAGAAGTCCTTCTGTCTCTGCGTTCCCAGTGCTGGGATTACAAACACATGCCACTCTGTATAGATTTTTAAGTTTTTACATGGATTTTGGGGATTGAATTTAAATCAATATTTAAATATTGATTAAATATTGATAGCCTTCACTGACTAGGCTATCTCCCCAGCTCCCAAGACCAAACTCTTTCAGGAGTTGTAGGAAGGTAAAGGGTACTGGGTTTGTCCATGACCATGCCAAGGACCAAAAAGGAACCTCAGCCTTAAAAAAAAAACAAAACAAACAACAAACAGCAACAACAAAAAACCAAGCTGGGAATGGTGGCACATGCCTTTAATCCCAGCACTCAGCAGGCCAAGGTAGGAGGATGGCTGTGAGTTCGAGGCCAGCCTGAAACTACATAGTGAATTCCAGGTCAGCCTAGACTAGAACAAGACCCTACCTTGAAAAACAAAGACAAAAACAGAAAAACCAACAACAATAACAACAACAACAAAACAAAACAACCGCCATCCCCCACAAAACTGTAGGCCTTCTGTTATTAAGAGATCAATTTTTTCACAGATGGGCTTGCTTTAAAATACCTTTTCCCTTAAAAAAATCTAAATGATTTTCTATCAGTGTCTTAAGTAAATGGACCACTGAAGTTGGGATGGATGAAGGTGTGGAAGCCAGAGGGCAGAGTTCAAGAACCTGAAGTGGTATTTGAGCCATTACTATCCCGGGACTGCAAAGGTATAGGTTATAAAAGTCACTAAGACTGTAAGAAGGAGGAGGTATTTGTAGAGCTGGTCCCTGAGAGAAGAACTGTGACCTCCAGTTAAGGCATGGGGAGCCTTCCCTGGGCAGCAGCCAGGGAAATGCCCTGACCTCATTCTCCTTTCTGTCTTCTCTAGTTTCCTGGTAGGGCTTCCCTTTGGTCCTAGGGCACAGGAGTTTCATAGATGGAGTCCCCAAAGGTAAGAGTAGGGGATGGAGTTGTGTACTCCAAATGCCCCTGAAAGACATACCTTACACTAGCTCAGTGTACTGGGTGAGGACAGAGTCAATCAAGTTGCCCAAATGACCTCATACTTCCCCTCTAATATTCACCTGAGATCAGCTGTACTGTGGGAATGATCGTTTGAGCAAAAGGGCACTTCACGAAGGACAGGCTGATGAGTGAGAATCAGGTGCAGCTAGAACACATTGAGAGGGGTCAGCAGGAGCTGATAGCTAGGGAAAAATCTTTGCTTAGATGAGTATAGGCTGTGGGAGATCAATGGAGATGCTTTGTGCATTTTGGAGTCAGAGAAACACACCAGAGTCCACTCTCTAAATATGACTGTGATGGAGCCTGGGGCTCAGAGAGGTGACAGGCTGGATCCCAGACATTGCAGAGTCAGGGATCAAATCTTACTTTTGTAACTTGCTGTCCACCCAACTTTTCTGGTTCCCATACTGCATCCCGAACAAACATTAGCCATGTACCATTCTACAACGGCTCTACTACTAGGAATTTTTGAATGCTATTTCCTATGATTGAGGTTGACAAATAGATAAATGTATATTTAGCAAGTACCTAATGCTTAGATATTCTCCTTAGCAGTCTGGCTAGATCTGTGCGTCTCTGCGGATCTATGCACGATGTTAGGGTAATTCAAAAGGAACCAGCAGTCGTGATGCCTGCCCTCAGGTGCTTTAACAACTCAACTGCACGATGCAGGACAATCCGTGATTGTCATCCTCTCTGTTTTCTGTGGGGTCTCCCTTGGCTTTAGTAAGTTGACTCCTTATTTTTCTCTCCATCTTCCTATGGAAACACTTCCTTGACTCTCTTTTTTCTTTGGCTTTTTGATCTCCCCCTTCATTTCTCCATCTTCCTTCTTACACTTGTGATCAAAACCAGGATCTCCACATGCTAGGCAACAGTTGATGACATTTATCTGTAGGCTTTCCCTTTACTTTCGTTTTTTTTTTTTTTTGGTTTTTAAACATATATTCACTGTTCTTTCTCATTCTCTCTGTAGGTTTGCACATTGGTGTTTCTTGAGTTTTGTTACCTGACTTCTGGTTTTAAGGGCTTATCGCAGAGGTATTCTTTTTCTTTAAGAGAAAAGGGGCATGAAACCACCACTGTGCATTGCCTGATCTGGAAGAACATAGATGAGGGAGAGGAAGACATTTTTGAGGGACATGATGGAAACCGAGTCATAGCCACACCTGAAGGCAAGGACCGTGTTAGAAGTTCCTCTCATCAGACAAGAGTACATCGAATGAATGTATTGTGGCTGAAATGCCATTCAAAAAATTGTTATGGCCACAAAAGCTTGGAACTCATGATCAGTTAGAAACAGTAACTGGAAATGTTGACATGACACATAGCCAAGAGAACAGAACCTGAAAATGATACGTGTTGCATCGCCTAGTGGGAAAAACATGCACCAGACACGCCATGGTATTCTTAGTGAGCTGTGGGATGTACTGATAAGCTGCTAACAAATGGGAAGCTTCTGGCATTCCTGTGCATAGGCACTCCTTGTAAGTAAGTTACCGGAATGAATAATGAAAGCAGAGACTGGCTCATAAACACTTTATTTGTTCTATCGGTTTGCTTTTTATTTCTTTGAAAAAGTTTTGCCTGTTCCTCCATTTTGATATGTCAGAGCACCCACGAGTGGAGTGAATTCTGAGATTTCTGAGAGCAGAAAATTTGTGGTAAGGTTTACAGGAAGAACAGAGCTTTGTGAAACTGAAATCACACAGCAAGCCCACACTATCCTGACAATAAGCTATCTTGGCTGAGGTTTGCAGAGGGTGGGAACAACAGAGCCAACCCTTCCCCACCCCTGGGCCCTTCTCCCTAAACTGGCTAAGCTAGAACCTCACCTTGCATCATTCCCTCTTGCGACCACAGTTTCCTCAGGTTTTGTTTCTCAGAAAGAGGCTCTCTTGCCAAGCTTTGAGACATTAAAGAAGATTACTTAGCTTAGCAGCTGTCTTAAGATGCAGACAGACATTCACTGCATGTTTTAGCACCTAGAGAGAGGTGGAGGGCGGAGGAATGAGCCAGACTTTTCATGTCCATAAAACACAACAGGCATTAAAGCTAATGGGCAGGGGAGAGGCTTGGGCAGTGTACTTGGCTCCTGAGGGTCAGATGCCACACCTTTCCCTTTGTATCTTTGTTGATGGAGAGGCCTTGGTCAGCTAAAAGCTCCCTTGGGAGGGGGCATGATTACCCCCCACTGGCTTCATCTAGGAGTCAAGGTGTAAAGTGGGTGCTTAGGAGAGTCAGCAGGTCTGATTAACGCCCTCCAGGCAGTACTTATGAGGCATTTTTTGGCCCATCAAATGGCTAATAATAAAGTACAGTGGTGCAATTGGTATTTTTACTGCAGGCCAATTAAGAAGGGGGAAGAGTGAGTGGTAAGTAAAACGACATGTCCTTGCAAAGCCGAAACAACAGTAACAGCGGCAGGAGGGGAGAGATGGCGCAGAAAGGAAACAGGCAGCCACTTAAAGCAGTTAAAAGGGTCAGGAATCTCAGTCTCATGGCCCACCCCCTGCCAGCAACTTTCCTTCTCCTGCTGGTTTGTAGGGCAGGGGAGATTTTCAGAAGAGAATAATCCCTGTAGTAACATATGTTCATCCAGACAGGGATTGGTGAGTTGAAAATCAAAATAGTATTTTTTAAACATTGCTGTTTGAATCAGTGACTGGGACCAGGGGTTGTCAGACTGATCAATTATTCACAGGCTTAGACTCTCTCCCCTTCTACTCACAGCCCCTCTTGCCAGATGATGCCCACTACTTGCTCAATAGGTTACAGTATGCTCGTGAGGATTTTATGATTTTGAACCCATTTTGGTTTAGCCTCATGCTTAAACCATTCCCCTCCCCCATCCCTTACCCCTCATTCATAACCTCTCACTTCTTTCTACTAGTCTGCGTAGGGTTTACAGTTAGCCTGGTATGAGGCCACATATGAGGGAGAATATGCGGTGTTTGGTTCTTTTGAGAGATCGCTTAGTAGGATCTGCTCCAAGTCAGATCATTTTTCCCTAAATTTCGATATGTCATTTTTCCTTTCAGCTCAATAGAATTCCATGGTGTAAATATACCAGAGTTTTGTTATCTATTCCTCCATGGAAGGGCATTTTGGTTGATTCCAATTCTTGGCTATTATGAATTGAGCTGTTATAAACATAATTGCACAAATGTCTCTCTTCTGAGAAGTGACATCTTGCGGGTAGAGGTATAGCTGGGTCCATTGGTAGCTCTCTGCCCTTTCTGTTGATGAGTCTCCACAGTGCTTTCCAAAGTGGTTGAACAAGCTTGCAATCCCATCTGGTCCCAGTCACCGGTTCTTTCCCTCACTGAGCTGTTGACCAAAGTGACCCATGAGGTTCCAAAAATAAGACAGGATTCTGTCAAAGCTCTTGAATGCCCACCCCAGGCCTGAGGCAAAACGCTGTTCCTGAAGAAACCACAGAATGCCATCAATCAGCATCGAGAGACCCTTCAAGGTCTGGGATGGTAACCAGCCCCCAGATGGTAGTTAGTGTAGTGCTGGAAGGCACTGCGTAAGCTGCCAGGGGAAGCAGATCAACGACAGCTGGAACAAACAGAGACCACTGGCATGAAACACAGTCTGCTGCCATGAGTAGGCTGACCACACCTCCTACAGGGAAAGAACAGCGAACCAAGAAAAGAGCACTTGTGCAATGGAGGAGCTAACGCCTGGGAGAGGCAATCAACAGCTTTTAAATCCGACCAAATATTCCACTTAGTGAGGGGGAGCCCTTAACTGGAACTGGGGACTTAAGGTGATATGCATTGGGAGCCAGACTCTTGGGCCCCCAAGGAGTGATGCACTGTGTGAGCGATTGAAGGAGAGGCTACTAAAATAGAATCTAGCTAATTCAGAAATGTGTATCTCAGTTAACCTATCACAGCTCTCACTCTCCAATGGAGATTCTGTTTGTGTCTTTCAGAATGCAGGGAGAGAGCTGTGGCTCATCCAACCCTACTAACAAACTGCAGGCCAATAGCTGACATCCTGACAAGAGATGAGCCACCCCAGAAATACCTGGAGGATCCATATGGACCCTCGCAGAGAATGATGGGATAAACAAGTGACCCATAGTGACAGCCAATCAGTCAACACAGGTTGTCCAGTGAGAAAGACACCAATGATTTTTGACACACCTAAAGCAGAAGTACAGAGACCCCTAAGATCTCAACAATAAAACAGCTTTAATACTCACCCACCACGACTCAGGCAACTGAGCGGAAGGTGGGGCAGAAAGATTGTGAGAGCCTTGGTGGGGGATACTATCCAGAGACATAGCCCCCCTCAGTAACAACACACTAGGGCCAGCGGAACCTGGCTGACTCCTAGGCTATCCATGGTCCCCAGCCCCAAGGACTGATCCAGATGGCCCATGAAGGAGGATATCCAGCTGATTGAGGATGGGGAAGAGGGGCATTGGGGAACTGGGGATAACAACTCATTGTTTGCCCATTAAATAATGTAACTCATTATGGACTATAAAAAATTGCTGTTTGAAGAGGAAATGGTACTTCATTAGTTCTCATCTTCCATTCTGGGAGGCTCAGATCCCTGTATTTGGTTTAGTAGTCTTCCTTCCTATATGTGTCTAGTGTGCTTATTTAAGGCCAGGAATAAAACAAAACAAAACAAAACAAAATGCTTCAGGAAAACATGGCTTGATCATTGCTTTCTTCTAGTTTGCATTATAGACAAGTGCAGATTTATAAAAACTTGCTCTTTTTGTAACATTTGGATGTATGAATCACTCCCCCTAATTATTTTGGGACATCTATCTCCTCACCAAGCCATTTCTTATTTTTTTTTAATTTTTAATTTTAATTTTTATATTTATTGTCCAAAATTAGATACATTGATTGAGCAAATATTGTGTTTGTATTCCTATATCCCTCCTCCCTGTCCTCAATCCCCTAGGTATCCTCCTCGGTGCGCACACTGTATCCATCCATGTGGTAAGGGGTTATGGATAGCACACGAGGCAGCAAGGTTGCCCCCCCCCCCTTTATGTGTTGTAGCTGAGGGGCATAATGTCTCTGGGTAATCTCTCCCACCATGGCTCTTACAATCTTTCCGCCTCCTTTTCCGCTTAGTTCCCTGAGTCATGGAGGGTGAGTATTAAGTCTGTTTCATTGTTGTTGTTGTGACCTTAAGAGTCTCTGTGTTTCTACTTTAAGTTGTGTTGGAAGTCATTGGTATGTGTCTCGCTGACTTAACCTGGGATGACTGATTGGCTGAGGTTATAGGTCTCTTTCTTGCCCCACCACTGTCTCAAGTGTTTCACTTGGGGTCTACATGATAGGACCAGGCCATTTCTTAACTTTCTGTTTTGTTGTTGCTGCTGTTTGCATGTACATAGTGTGTAGTGTGGTGTGTTATATGTGATGTATGTGCATGTATGGCTCTGTGTGCTTGCTCGTGGCTGGAGGAGAGCATGGAGTGTCCCCTTCATCATTCACCCCACCTGTTTTTTCCTTGTGAACGGAGAATTTGCTATTCCTGAGCCACAGGGACTCTCTGGTCTCCACTCCCCATATGATGAAGGCAACAAATGTGTGTGGTCATGCCCAGCTGTTTGTGTGGGGTCTAGAGATTTGAACTCTGGTGGTCTCGGGCCCCTGTGCTTGCACTGGAAGCACATCTCTCCAGCTCCAGGTTTTCTTTGAGTACCTGGGATTGCTACAGAATAGGAAGAAGAAGAGTAACAGAGAGGGAAGGGAAAAGGAGGCCTAGGGAACTCAATGGTGCCTACTTTACAAAGAAGGGAGAAAGAGGAAGGAGAAAGACAGACTCAGGAATCAACATAAAATATTAGCTCACCCCTCAAAACAAATGGTAGGAAATCAATAGTGCCGCCTGCCTTTGAGGAGAAGAAAACTACAGTGTGGAGATAGTTCAAGGTTTGTGCATTTCCAAATCAGTGTGGTTGCTTAGGACGACATACAGGATGATTGATCCTCAGAGGGTTTTTAAAAAGTAGAAGCAATATTTTAGGCAATTTAGGTCCCAGGTCCTATTGCAATGATAAAAAACCAAAAAGCGTGTTCTGGAATCAGGGATGGGATGAAGTATCCATTCCTGCCTGGTTAAACTGATAGAATTCTTGAGGTATTTTTTTCACCCAATGCTCCCCACTCCCGTTTCTCTTCATATTCTACCCATACTTTCTGGTTTTTTTTTTTTGGCCTCATTTTCTAATTTTAATTTTACTTTTTACAAGACATTTTTTAGCTTGATGATTTCCCCCTCATTATGAAATGGCAACCCAAATATTAGTTTTTTCTTTTCCCACCTCCGTTTTCCACAGCCCCTAGTATACATGATGAGGGTCGGTGGGCTTGTCTCCCTTCGGCTTCCAGCTGTCGCCCTGACATCTGTTTCCCTGAATCCTGCACAACCCTCTAGTTCTGGAGTAAACTGAAAAGTGAGCTGAGTGCGCATTTGTTCAGGGTTATATCCATCCCAGGTATGATAAAAACAGATCTCAGAGCTAATTCTACCTCCTGTGTAGATATTCAGTAGATGACAGACATCAGCAAAGCCCTGCATGGAAATTACACCTTCACTGAAGTTGAGCAGTTTTACCTCCTAGACTCCCCAACCAGGACTTTAGAGAAAGGTTCACTTGAGGCTAATGTTCCAGATCAGAAATGGCTTCCTTACTCTTGCAGATGAAAACAGGAAACAGGACTCAAATTATGGCCAGATACAACACTCTGAGAGATGGAGACTCACAGAACATGCCCAGGATACAGGCCTTAAGACTCTCTAAATACTTTCTGCTGTGGTCATGTAAGGGGAGGAAATGCCTCTAAAACATTTTAGCAAATTCTCAGCTCTTGAATTCTACAAATTTCACCAGTGATTGCCCATTTCTAATATCCATTATGCTCATTAACACCCCATTAGTTTCCCCTATGAGAACCCATTTCTGAAATTCAGTATGCTAATTAGCAAAACCTTTCTTGTTGATTAGAGATGTGTATTACAGAAGGGCTTTTAGTAATCGCCCCTGGAGTATGGCCTTTCTGATAAAATGTTAGCTGACCACCCCAGGGTGTGGACTCCTGATTACAGTTGTCTCCTCCTAGAACATAGCCTGAACTATAAAGACAAAAACACAACCCCATAATGTGCATCACAGTGATTTGCTGAACGACTGGGCACATTAGAGATTCCATAGCTCACGTGAATACAGATCTTTATACAGCAAATATCGGTGGCCATGTGATAGTAATTCTATACATGCCACAGTAACTCCGTTTTGTCCTGTACCTGGGTTGCTTCTAGATTTTTACTGTAATCATTAATGACACACACACACACACACCTTATGTTTATTGATCTGTTTTTTTCTTTAAAATGAATTCCTAGGATGGAATTCCATGGTCAAAAGCATGTGTGTTCCCATTCCGATGCATGTTACCCAAAGGGTTATCCTGGATTAGTTATAGGATACAAGCATGCATGTTTTCTTGTGTACCTGCCAATATATCTGCTATTATCAATACTCTCAATCTTTGTCAATCTCCACATAATGTCACACAGTCTCATGGCCTTAAATCCCACTGCTGTGCTGTTTCCCATGTACATACCTCCACTTTGAGATGAACTTGGGCTATATGGGTCGACCTATTTGACAACTTGAGTCAGGCCCCTAGCAGGTATCCTAAAGTCAGTGTATCTGAAGCTGAAGCCCCCGTTCTTTCTCAAGAGTTCTCCTAAAACCGCTCCTCACAGTTTGTGGCTACTCTGTCATTCTAGGTGCTTAGGCCAAAGACCTTGATGCCACCTCTCTGAGGTCACGCCCAATTCTCTGCCACACCATGGTTGGCATCTTCCCTCCTGGATTATTGAATAGGTCCCTAGTAGTTTTCCTATTTCTGGATGTCTAATCTCCACAGGGAAGCCAGAATGATTGCAATAATTTGTAAGATTATATTATTCTCTAACTCAGTACA
>PVHP010018516.1:11174-33070 GCA_004024765.1 Zapus hudsonius
AGAGAGAGAGGGAGAGAGAGAGAGAGAGAGAGAGAGAGAGAGAGAGAGAGATGGAGGGAAGGGAGAGAGGAGGGTGAGAGGTAGATAGATAGACTGGGCTCCTTCAATCCGCTCCAGGGATATGCCCCAATGACTAAAAGGCCTCTCACTACCCTCTACCTCTTAAAGGGTCCACTACCTTCTAGCATTCAATAGCTCCACCCTGGAGATCAAGCCTTTGATGCATGGTCCTTGAGGGAACAGGATAGCATGTCCCATCCCATTCAGAGTAAAAGCTTGTAACCTCACCACAGGCCACAAGGTATTTGGTGATATTTTTTTCAGCTTCCCTGCTTGCTGCTCTAACCTGGTTCCATTCTTACACTTGTTTCCCCTGACCTGGCCACGTGGGCCACCTGCTGTTTCTGAAGTATGCACGTAATCTGCCTCTGTCAAAACCCCCCAGATATCAGCGCAGCCTCCCCCCAGCTGACTCCCACTGATCATTCTTTTTTTTATTTTTGTTAAACTTTTGATAGCTTCCATAATTATAGACCATAAACCATTATGATTCCCTCCCCCTCCCCATATCTCATCCCTCTCTCAATCAGTTTAAACAGCCACCTGTCTCTTCCTCCAACAACCCTGGCCCCCTCTCTCCAGCTTTATTTTATTCCATACCACTTATTAATATAATATGCACCTTACTTACTCATCTTGTTTATTACTTATCTTGATCCAAAATGACATAAATATCACACAGGCAGAGTTTTTATTTTTTTCTGCTTTCCCGTATTGGCAGCCCTTGGTACATTGCATGTCACATAATGAACACTTGACAAAAGTTTGTGGAAGAAATGAATGAGTGGATCTGATAGATACAAAATTAAATCTCCTTTTATTTGCATTTTTAATTACTAGTGGGTGGAATTTTAATTACCTCAGTGTACAGAAGACTTGAGTTTGATGATAAATTCATAAGCATAAAGAAAAAATTGATAGATTTAATTGAGAACAAATTTAAAGCTTCTGTATGGAAGAAATGTCTCCCATAAACCAGACTGAAGAATAGGAAAGCTACCTGCAATATGCATTTCAGGAAAAAAAAAGGTTAATAGCTCTAATACACAAAGATACTTACAAATCAATAACAAAAGATGACCATTAAATTAGGAAAATCAATAAAGGAGAAGAACTGGCCATTCTCAAAACAAGCAATACATAGAGGAATCAGAAAAAAAATGGTTGTCATCACCTCACATTTTCTTAAATGTCCTTCTTTTAAACAAGAGAGAACTTTTCTTCTTGCTTTCAACTTCATTTTTCCTGAATTTAATTTCCAAGAAACTTTATTTTCTCTCATCCACAGTGTATTTCCAGCTGTTTTTCCTCTAGCAAAGAGAACTGCATATCCTATCTCCTTCCGTTTTTCAACTGCTCCCCCTCCTTTCCTTCCAGAACACTCTATTATCACAGGCAAAGCTCCCCAGAGTGATACTTCCCTTCACCATCCAGAGAGAATTGTGATGTGGGGACTGATGGTGTGCTTATATATTTAGTAGCAGTTCTATTACAAATATTTCGAATCTCACAAAATGTGCAGATTTGCTATTTCAACAACGATAAAGACCTGCTTGACTTGCCTAGCATTTAATGAGAAGACGTGCCTGGAATGCAGATTGACAAGACTTGGCTGTAGAGTTTCCTCAGCTTGTTTTTGCACAAAGTTTGTAAACTTGTGCTCTGAAACTGTTTGTCTTCTGTGCTTGCCAAGTGCATTGAACTCTTCTTCTTTAGAAGTGAGCTTTGTACCTCATGCAGAACTGTGGATCCGAGAAGACTGAAAGAGATGGAATAGGGCAGAACCATTAGCTGAGTGGAAATTAAACAAGAAGGAAGCAGAATGAGCAGAGCACTGAAGCCCAAGATGTGCTTGAGACTTTGGTAATGAGAGCATCCTTGGGCACCCATGTCCTCTCTGACTGGATCCTCCAGCATTCCTACAGGAAGAGTGCGGGACTGGAGAAATGCCTCAGCTGTCCACTTGCTTGTAAAGCCTATTGGCTTGGGTTTGATTCACCAGCACTCATGCAGATCCAGATGCACAAGGCGGTGCTTGCAAAGAGACCCCGCATGCCCATTCTCTCCATTCTCTTTCTCCTTCTTTGAAAATAAATAAAAATATTTTAAAAAGTAGAGTGCTGGGTGTGGTGGTGCAGGCCTTTAATCTCAGCATTGGGGAGGCAGAGGTAGGAGGATCTCTGTGTATTCAAGGCCAGCCTGAGACTACAGAGTGAATTCGGGGTTAGCCTGGGCTAAAGCGAGACCCTACCTCAACAACAACAACAAGCCAAAAACCAAACCAAACCAAACAAGTGTGCTGTGCAGAATAATATTAGCTGTGGCAGCCGTTCAGACATGTCCACGTCTATCCAGAGAGCTAGTGGATATGTTATCAAAGGGGCTTCACAGACCTGAAGAGATTCAGGGTCTTTGGGTGGAAGGACAGATGATCTTGAATCCCCATGGGTCCAACACTATAAATACAAGGGTCCTAATAGATGGAAGAGAGAGGCAGGAGAGCCAGAAGATGAGGCCAAGGGACTAGTGAGACTACTGCTGGCTGGTAGTCCAGGCCAAAGTAGGCAGAAAGGGTAAGGAAACAGACCAGGTGGAAGTGCCTCTCAGACTCTCTGCGAGGAGCACAGCACCACCACCATCTTGCATGTAGTTTCCTGAGATGGATCTCAGACAGCTGATCTCACAAGTCGGTGCTGCTTTTAGCTTCCAATTTGTGATCATTTGCCACAGTGGCAGGAGGGAATGAACACAGGAGGGGGAGTCTAGTTCAGTTATCAGATTGCCACCGTTGCCTGGGGATTTCTGGATGGTAGGATGGGTGGGAAGCTGGCCCCTCCCAGATGTGCCTGGCATTTCTAGACTCTTTTTGAGGTTGTGGGTCTCAGATCTGGGTGCAAGCAGTAATACCCATGGAGCTTTCTAGAGCCATGAATGTTCAGCCCACCTCAAACTTACTGTACTCTATTACCTGGCATTGGGGAGCCAAGTCTTAAGTGTTTTATAATTCAGTTCCAGAGGTGACAGGGAGATGAGAGAAAGCCCTAACAATAGCACCCAAACTCTGTCATGTTCAGATCGGCTTTAACCATCTTCGTCCTTTATCCTTCAGAAGAGCTGAAAACTGTTGCCCCATCCCAACCATCACAGGCCAGGCTGGCTGATCCAGCCATCAGTGAAGGAGAGCTGAAACGGAAGCAGAAGTTGCTCCAACAAACACAGTAGGAGAAAGTGAGTTTGAGAGATCTTGTCTCTGCTGCCCTTAGTTCAAGAAACTGGGATGCCTGTCTCTCTGCCTTGTGGGGTCCATCTTCCTCTTTTTCTTCTCATCTCTTTCCTTTTAAATTAACAGAAGAAAAGACAGAGTCCACGCATACAAAATATTATTTTGAAGCAGAATCCCAAATGCCATTAAGGAAGAGGGAGGTCTCCTCAGGGTTGTCACTAGTTGGGCACAGTACAGGACAGAGAGAACACATGGCAAGGAAGTCAGGCAAGCTGGCTGCCAGCGTGATTAGCTGTATAGCGCCATGAGGCTAAGAACTTAGGTGAGTGAGAAAGGTAGAGGAGACAGATTATTGAATTAAATCCTATATAACCTGTGATCCCTCATGATTAAGAGGCTGTAGTGAGAGCATAAGAGGAGAGCTCCAGCTGTTGGCAGCTGCTTCCTGCCTTCCAGAAACACCTGAGAAGGAGCCCCATTTCCCAAGCGAAATACAAGCAGGCAGTTAGGTGGCATTTGTGAGTGTCAGGGTGGCAGCAGGGAGAAGGGGGGGGTCTCAGGATGAGTAGGAGTTGAGTTGTGGCTTTTTATAGCCCTTGGCAAAGGCCAGCAGGGTCCAGGAGGGGTATGAAATGGACACAATCAGTAGCTATATTTCTGGGGAGATGGCTCAGTGGGTGAAGGGCTCAGGGCTCAAGCTAGAGCAGCTGAGTTCCAGTCCCAGTTCCAGTGAAGAGCCGGATGTTCGCTGTAATCCCAGCACACTGACACTGATGAGTGAGAGAGGCAGTGGAGGTGGGAGAATTTTCCAGAAACTCAGGGCAAGCACAGCACAGAGCAACAGAGCAAGAAATCCTGCCTGAAAGGAGGCGGAAAGGCAGGAGACTGATGCAGAAGTTGTCCTATGATTTCCACAGATGCCTGCATGTACACACGCATGCATGCATCCGTGTGCGCACGCGCGCACACACACACACAGTTTAAGAAGACAAACAAACAAAAACAGGCACGGGGAAGTTAGAGTGAGGAAAAACAACAATATTGGGATTCTCCTGTGTTCAGGAAAAATCCTTCTTCTATTCTCATAATCCATTTCTTCATTACACGGAAAGCTTATTTTAGACACTTTTTTTCTTATGTAAAACTTTAATTCTTGAATAAGTCTTTGAAGAATGAGGAAAACGGGAAGATAAAAGAGGCATGGATTTTATTGGAAGCCTCCAAGATGCATTACTTATCAAGGTGGATAAATGTGCCATTAACATTTTCTTATTTGAAGAAAACATTTTTTTATTTGCAAGAGAGAAGGGTACATTTGTTGGTTGATGACTCTGTTACCATGGACACATAGACATTAAAAAATGAGAAAAATGTCCTCATACATTAATTTTTTCAGGGGTAGTAAGATAGAATGAAAAGAGAGCCCTGACCCAGGGCATCATTCAAAACGGTGTTGTTACCAGAGGCAAGCCCAAATATTCCTTTTTCTTTCGCTAGATATGAACTTTATGTTTCATTTTTATCTTCAGGTCCAGGGTCTCGTGCATGCTCAGCAAGTGCACTGCCTAGCCAAGCCACATTTCTACTAGACATGTGTGTTAAATTCCTGCTTCCCTTGTAAATAAATTGCTATTTCTTTGTCCTCACATGGAAGAAGGGGTAAAGAAATTCGGTGAGACCCTTGTATAAGAATACCATTCCTGCTCATGAGAGTGGAACCCTCACGACCCACTCACCTTCCACAGGTAACACTATCACATTGACCACTGAGTTTCAACTTAATCTCTTATGGTGACCCAAGCATTCAGACTAAAGCAGCCAAGATTTGCAAATTGATGTTTCACTCAACTATCTAGACACTGTAATTAGCTCTACTGTGTCTTTTTTTTTTTTTGGTTTTTTGAGGTAGGGTCTTGCTCTAGTCCAGGCTGATCTGGAATTCACTATGTAGTCTCAGGGTGGCTTTGAACTCAAGGCAATCCTCCTACCTCTGCCTCCCGAGCGCTGGGATTAAAGGCGTGCACCACCACGCCCAGCTACTGTGTCTTTTAAAAAATTATTTATTATGCTTTTTTCCAATTTATATAAATGTATATATTTTACAGAGTTTATAGTCTTGTATCCCTTTACCCTGGGTCTCCATTTCCTGAGGGCCTATGCATAATATATGGGAATTGTGATAGGGGTTAGCCATTAGACATTTTAAAGTTAAAGTTAACTTTTGTGCCTAAACATTGCCATGGACTCAATTATTTGGAGAACCTTGTTCAGTTGGTGAAAGAGCTCATCCAGAAGCATGAGCTTTGGAGTGAGGCATGACTTTTGCTCTGCTTCTAACTAATATGGTAAGCTGGCCTAGGTGACAGACTGCCTGTGAGCCTTGTCTGGAGTGGGTATAATAATTGTCATGCTAGAATGAATCTATGAACATCTGATGAGTAGCTACTATGCCCACAGCACACTTTGCCCCTCTATTGGACTCAGTGACTAGAGTCAGAGATAGAACATACCCTGCCACAAGGTCCCCAAAGCTTCCATATTTCTAACAGAGCTCCACAAATCCCTGCCCTTTTGTCTGTAGCTCTCTTGGAGGCTAGATAAACCCTGCCACATTTTATTTTAATGCTAGTGTCAATTTGAAAGTATTTCACTGAATTTTCTAAATAAATTCACTTCTCTTTTTTATTTATTCCACAAATATTTATTGAGTATTTAGTACATGCTAGACCCTGTGCTAGGTGCCGGAGGATAAAATAATGAATCAAACAAAAATGGCTTCTGCTGTCATGGGTGTTAGAGTGAACTGGGAAAGTGTGGGTCTGTGGAATACTTAGGGAGTTGCTGTATGCATCAACTCCCTGTTTATCCACGGAGCTGCGTGGACAGAGTCTTGAGTGAGCCGACAAGAGGAATAACTCTCGGGAGGCAGTTGCAGTAAACAGCTCCTTTATTAGGTGGAGAAAGGTTGTTTTTATTTAGAAGGAAAAGGAGAGGCAGGGGCATAAGCGGCAAGGGGATTGGTGGGGGCAGGGTGTCCTGTGGATGTCTTATGAAAGGATTGTTAGGGGCTAGCTGCATAGATAAGCTAGAGGGAATTTATTTGTTGTCTGGGACTTGTTATCACCGTATAGCTGAATTATGTGAACTCCAATAAACTCAGGCCTTGAAGTGCCTGGGCTTATCAGGGGTTGCTGGGCCCAACAGGTGGATGGAGTTTAGGGAGAGGAGACAGCCAAACTCCAGCCGGTCTTAGGATGAGATAATCAGGGTTTCAGGCCAGTCCCAAATTTTCCTTTATCTCCATGTCTTCCATGCAGGGTCCCACAGGAAAGAAAATGCAAGGGCTGGGTTGATTCTGATCTGATAGGAGTATATGTGAGGGGACATGTCTTGCTTAACTGTCTAATCCAGGTTTTGGAGGGTTGTCTCTGGTAACAGAATGATTTTAGAACCATCTCAGAACTGGGGTTCTATTCTGAGGATCTTCTCCCACCCACTCCCCCACCATCCACCCACCCATTCATCATCCTCCCATCCATCCATCTATCCATCCATCTGCCCATCCATCCCCTTTTTCTTTCTTCATTTCTTTGTTTCTTTTCCTTTCCTTCTCTTCTTTTCCCTTCCTCTTCCTTCCTTCTTTCCTCTTTTCTTTTCTATTTCTTTCCCTCCCTCCCTCCTTCCCTTTTCTTTCTTCTTCCTTCTTCCCTCCCTCCTTCCCTCCCTCTTTCTTTCTTTCTTTCTTTCTTTCTTTCTTTCTTTCTTTCTTTCTTTCTTTCTTTCTTTCTTTCTTTCTTTCATGTTTATTAGTTCTCGGGCTCTCTGCTAACAACCATTTGGAAAAACATGAGGATTAAACAGATGTGGTCCATCCCCCTATAGAACTCCCAGATGTGTAAGGTGGACAGGTATAGAAATAAATAGAACTAGGATGCGGCAAGGACAGGAGGTGTGAGATTCATCAGCAGAAGGACTTTACCCATTTGTCCTTGGGCTGAGGTTTTAAGAAACATCTCTGCCAAAATGACATCTGAGTTGAGTCCCAAAGAAGAGCAGGGGTCAGATGAGGGAAGAAGATGGAAGAATGTTTTGGGTAAGAACAGTGTTTCAGAAGAACAGCACTGTTGTGAAGATCCTGTAGCATGGGAAGACCTGTCCCTGGGAAGTCTGGAAGGGAGGTCAGCATCACAGTAGGTAGAGTGGGGGACTAGACTTGCAATTGGCCCATAGCACTAGGCAGCCCTGATTGAAGGACAGTGGGCCTGCTCTTCTGAGCTGGTTAGGCTGAGCAGATGTAAACCTGCTTAGCACATCCCATCCCTTCTTACTGTTCAGTTTTTCTCTGGTGGTCAATATGGCTGGGATTTAATAAGTCTTTTTCAAAGAGGTTGGGAACATTCCTTGTGGTGAATGCTGTGGAAGATCCCACATATGCCCCCCAGGAGGGGAAGACTTCTTTGCACTTGTTCAATGTGCTGCTTACAGGCAACTCTCAGCTTTCAGCTTCCTTTGGAGAGAACCACCTCACCCACTTTCCAGAGAACCTTTCATCCAAAGACTACTTCACTCTGCTTTGGGACAATTCTGGGAGGCAGGACCATCCATTCCTAGACCTTTCTGGGGGTTGACTGAGACCTTTGTTGGCCCTGCCTTGCTGTTCCTGACATGTTTCTTCTCCCTTGCTCTGTGGTGATCTTATGCACATTCTTGAATAGGTGTCCTATCTCACAGCTGCTTCATGGTGTTCGTAAAATGGCTCATACAGACCTGGGTTTGTACCCCAGCACTCATATGGTAGCACATATTCATTATCTGGGGAGGTGGAGACAGGAGCATTCTTAGGACTTTCTGTCTAGCTTGTCTAACTGAATCAGTGAGCTTTAGTTTTAGGGAGAGATATTGCCTCAAGAAAACAATGTAGACAGCAGTGGAGGAAGATACCAGATGTCATCCTCTGACCTCCACATGCACACACACACACACACACACACACACACACACACACACACACAAATACACATCCTCACACATATGGGTGCTCACATACATATGAACACATATGTACAACATTGTCACATGCCACACACATACACATGCAAAAAAAATTACCATTTTTTAAAAAAATAAGTTGTTTCTCCCTGGATTGGAGAAATGGCTCAGTGGTCAAGAGCACTTGCTGCCTGAGTATGGTGGCCTTTCAGTCTGGAGACCTCCAAGTTCAGCTCTCTGGAACCCACATAAAAGGCTGGGATACATATGCCTGCAACCCCAATCCATCGGGGTGAGGTTAGAGGATCCGGAGAATCACTGGGGTTTGGTAATGGATGACATTTCTGGGTTCAGGGAGAGACCCCATCTTGAGAAAAATGTATGGGTGACAAGAGAAGGCCACCATGTTCTTTTGTGGCCTCTACACACATGCGCAGGGGGGGGCACCTCCTCACACACCACACACCACATTTACCACACATACCACACCACAACACATAGCCACACCCACTTGCACACAAAAACGTCATTTCCTTAGGAACCTTACCTGGGAGTCCAGCCCGTATAATACCAGAACACAGATACACAAAAATCAATAAAAGACAAGATGATTTCCAGGAAAGCAAGGACAGAATTATCAGCGACAAGTAGTGTGTCTCAGAAAACATCAGAGAATGAAGGGATTCACAGAGTTCTCCTTACCATGGAAGGGAGAGGAAACTTCAGACAGCTGGACTCAGGTCTGATTGGCAAAATCATCACTATTGCAGAAGTAGACTCGGGGATACACTATCACCAGGAAGATGCCATTGACCTGCATCACGCTAAGAACATGCATTCTGATTTCCAGTGCCATGCTGACCTCCCCAGAGGTCAGCCTACGGAAGGAGTGAAGTGGATAGTGTTTTGTTCGGGATCATTTGGCTGACCTAATTTTCATGGGAAATGAGTTTCTAGGGATTCTGGGTTTGTACATTATTGTTATGTCTCTTTCACTCTGAGATGGACTCGAGTTTACTGTGACATGAATGAAATTAGGTCTCTGGCTGGAAGGACCTGTGTCCTTTGGAGACAGCCTGCTGACCTTTCTGGGGAAAAAGAACACAGTGACATCCTTATGCTCTAAAGAAGTCCTTTCCCTTTTAAGAAAACACACTGCAACCATATTTCTTGGATCCATTTAGACAGATCCATCTTTTACATTATAGGATTGAAAGTCACCTGGCTGGCTTTTATTAAACTCATAAATTAAAGTATTTAAAGCATAGTTAATGTTCAGGGGATGTGGCTGTCATAGTCTAATGGATCATTCATTTTCTGTGTGGTGGAAGAAACTGTATAGAAAGAGGCGTAAGCACATCACACTGGATATGGGTGGAAGGCTGAGGCCAGGTAAACTGGGTTGGAGTTCTGGGTCTGTCTACATGAGCTGTGTGGCTTGGGAGGAGAAGGGTCATCTTCCTACTCTGCCCTTTTTTTCCTTTTTTGGTTTTTCAAAGTAGAGTCTTGCTCTAGCCGAGGCTGACCTGGGTAATCTCAGGGTGGTCTCAAACCCATGATCCTCCTACCTCTGCCTCCTGAGTATTGGGATTAAAGGTGTGCGCCAACCACGACCCAGGGCTCCACTTGGTCCCTTAACTTCCTCATCAGGTGATTGTGAGGTTTCAAGTGCTCACCATAGTATCTGGCCCATGGAAACCACTCAGCAAGCCAACACTTGCAATTGCAGCAGAAAGGCATGCTAATCACCAGTCGTTTCTACTGGGCCCCAGCATCTTTGTATCAGGTGTTCTGCATGCTTTCTGTAAGTGTTAAAATAAATGAAACTCCCATGTTCCCATCCTGGATAGATTTTCAATTTCTCCTATTATAACAAGTGGGAAAATAGATTTCTTAATCTGTCCCCATGTCAGAGAGACAGGTCTGACCGAAGGATTGGAACATTAGTGTCTTATGAGATTCATCAGCCACAGCAGCTGGGAGAAAGAACTTTCTAGCAAACATGCAAATGTGCTAAGTTGGGAGCCTGTCACATCGTCTTCCCTTTCAATCTCTTCCCAGTTGCATTTTTAGAAGAAATGTCATTAATTTTCATGAGTATTCAAGCCTAAATTAGATCTCCTATTGTAAACACTGCAGAGGGGGAGGAAGCGCTTGTTAACAAAAGCAAATCACTAACCTCCCACGAATCGGAATCCAACCCACAGAATTCAAACTCAGACAAGGTACATGCTCAGAAAATCCATCCCGGTTCCATTTCTGCAGGATTAAAGTGTGAGCAGGAGCTTAAAGCCGCCCGCAGATCTGTGTCCTTGGCATCTAATTGCAAGTTGGCTTTAAACCTTGAGCAGGTCAATGGAGGCATGTTGATCTCAGGATAATTTGTCTTTTATGTATTTCTATGGCATGATATATAATCCCTCGCTGAAAGGGTCCTCGTGGGTGTCAGCCTCTGCTCTTGCCTGCAATAGAATAAAGAAGTGGAGAATAGGCAATCCTTTAGATAGATCTCTTTTGTCCTTCATGATATGGGCCAAGGGATGGGTCCGCCTCTGTGAAGGAAGGCAGGGATGGGAGCATGCAAACCATAAACCTTTCTGCTTTTCCTTCTTTCCTGTGAGCACATGCGTCTGAAATCTTGCTTCTTCAACTTGACAGGCTCCATTGCCAGAGAGCCTGGCTCCCTTTGCTCTTCATACCACTTCTCTGCTCCCTCTGTGGCTAGCTGAGCACCTCAAATAGGGTGAAGTAAAGAGATCTGAGAGGTAATTGTGCTCTAGCAGGAGCTGGAGAGACGGTGAACTGATTTTGCCTGTCTGGACTCACAAGAAGCCCTCTGCCTAAGAGAAGATGGTCAGGCAGTCCACAGGGGCTTGTGAGAAAGCATATTACCTGGCTGTGAGCAAAACCTTGCAGTCAGCATTTCAGGTATTCACTAAGGAGTGGACATGTTGCAAGACAAGAATGCAGGGAATAATCAGGTGGGGAAGCATTTGTGAGGGGCCAGGGCTTGGTGCAGTGCAGGGGAGTCAGGCATGGAACTGTGGCAGCAGGGTGTTTTCTCTGGAGGGTGACCTGCACCAACGTGCCCTTCAGAGCCCGGCAGGCTGAGCCCCTGCTCTGTGGTCTGAGAATCCTGACTCCCTCTTCCGAAGACAGGGTGCAGGCTGGGCTCTTGCTGCTTTGACTCTGAGCCTGCATCCCAGGAATTTCTCCTCCACATTCTCTCCCTCTCTCGCTTCCTCCCTCCCTTTCTCCTTCCTTTCCCTTCCCCTTCCTTCCTTCTTTCCTTCCTTTCTTCCTTCCTTCCTTCCTTCCTTCCTTCCCTCCCTCTCTCCTTCCATTCAGCTTCCTTTTCTTTCTACAGAAGGAAAGTAGATAAATAACCCGAGTTCATGTGAACTGTTGTGTGAGTAAATATGAAAGTAATGGGCAACTCTCTACCTTCAAGGAGGAGGCGGATGGATAGGGAGGGATGAAGCTGATTGGTGGAAGTAGGAACATGGCCCTGTGTGGTGCACAGGATGGTGGAGTTCAAGGGGTTTGACTGGGGCTCCCAGCTACACAGCTCTGTGACTCTGGGGGAAACCAGACTTTCATGTAAAATGGGAATCACAGCATCTGGTTTTCACCGAGGTCATAGGGGTTACTGTTAATGAGTTAGCCAATTGATGGAAGGCAAGGGATGAAATCGATCTCTTTAGTGCCTTCCTGGAGCGTACAGGCCAGAAGAGACAATGGGAGTTGAAGTGGTAGCTAAGTCCTGTTGGTAAAGTGTTTGCTTGAGTTTGATTCCCGAAACCTATGTAAACCTGCCCAGCGAGGAGCATGACCTCTTAGAATGTGGAAGGCAGAGACAGGATCCCTGGGCTCATTGGCCAGCCTTCTAGTCCAATTGGCCCATCCAAGACGCTTTCTCAAAATAAGGTGGATAGCATTTTTGAGGATGACACCTGAGGTTGTCTCGTGGCCTCCCAGCCTATACATGTACACCTGCTCACTTGCACACACCCAGGCACAAATCCATGTCTATAATGAAGGCTAATGTGCCATGAAGGATGCAGTCGTGATAAGGGGTGTGTGGTTTCCACAGAGGGGCCAGAGAAGTTGGCTTGAGAAGAGGATCTTGTCTCTGTAGCTGTGTGAGAAAGCCAAGCCATGGCCTTCGGGATTTTTGTATTAGACCTTTTGTTGTTGTTTTAAAGGCAGTGGGTTCATATTTAAGCTTCAGGTGGAGGGATTTTCCCTGGCAGCTTGCTGGTTCACCCTGTGTCCTGGGCAGGAACACCTTGTCTGTCCATCACTGTGAGGGAGTGAAGGAGAGCTGGTAAATCACCCTAAGCTTTAGAAAGAATGCAGCCATTGGGTGAAAATATTGATAACGCGGTTCCCTGGTTTGAAGACATGGAGTGTTTCTCTGACGTGCTCGGAGGAGAGGAGGGAATGGGCTTCGGCAGGATTTTCCATCCTCTCAGGATAGGAAGAGGAACATGAAGGCATTGCAGGCATTTGCTGGGAGCCTCAGGGACAGCTAGTCCTCACCTAGGGGTCCTGTCCCCAGATCTGGGCAGCAGCACCAGGCCCTGTGCTCAAGGGGGTGCTTTATGGAGCCTCTCCTCTCCTCTCTCCACAGCTCACCTGGTTCCTTTTGAGGGGTCAGAAATCCTGAGACAGGCTCAAGTTCTTGTGTGAGCTTGCGATATTAGGTGGGCTGTGAAATTTCTCCACTGAAGGCTGATGGGGGGACTTGGAGGCAACATGGAGATAAGTTTTGGGCACCAGAGCTCCATCATGAAGTGAATTTACTATTAAGAAGTCACAGGTCGAATATTTTTAAAGACCCATCTTTTGTTGCCTTATCCAAGGGAAAGAGGGAAGAGTCTTTTTTGGAAGGTTTAGGGGTTCAGGATAAGAAAGGGTGAGTGGTCAGATTTTTCCTACAGCATTTTATAAGATGGATTAGTTTTGGGGTCAAATGTGGGCACGGCAGATGGGCAAGGGCCACTGATTTTGCTCGCTGGCCTCAGGTGAAAGGTGACAGGATGGAGCAAAGGCTCCACAGAGGATTGTTATTATTTTTGCATTTGGTTAGAAATTGACAAGCTAATTGCCAAGCCCACTGTCAGGAGACTGGCAACCCATTCGAGATGATTGCCGGCAACCTCTCTCTGTTCTCCTTAATGAGACAGACACAGTCTCCTCTTCTGTACTTATTGCTCAGAAAGGAAGCAACCAGAGGTCCATCAATTTTCCTAACTCAGAGCTGAGCCTTCACTGTACCAAACCCGCTCTGCGCTGCTGTGTTGCGTGGGCTTCGACCTTATTCTCAGACCGAGCCAGGGAGATAGATGGTTTGTTTGTCTGATTGCCCCTGTAGCTCGATTGCTGCCTCTTCATTTCCCACCTTCTCTCCCTTCCAAATTTTCTTCTTACCCCTGGACAGCTCTCAAGATACAGTTAATCAAAAAGCCAAGAAAACAAACATGAAGAGGAAAACAAACCACAAACTCTTCTGGAAGGAAAACCTTAAATACTGGAAAAAAAAGCATCTAGGATTCTGTGTTTCAGTGAGGTTTGGAAAAGGCTAAAGTGTTTAAAAAAAATCACACGGGCTATTTTTCACTTATAGATATCCGAATAAGGATGTATGCAGTGGGGGAGCATATAGCATCTTCATCATAAAAGATGAAGGTCAGGCTGGGGAGCTAGCTCAGGAGGGAACGTGCTAGCCTTGTAAACACGAGGACCCGAGCTCTAGCTCCAGTGTGCACACGAAATGCTGGGTGTGGTACCCCACCCCTGTGCACTCACACTGGACAAGAGGCTCCTGGGCTCACTTGGTGAGTTTCAGGTCAATGAGAGATGCTGTATCCAAACAAATGCATAGCATTCCTGAGGGCAAACAATATCCTCTGGGCTCCATACCCCTACCTCCATGTGCACCTGCACACACATGAACACATACACAGGAGAGAGAGAGAGAGAGAGAGAGAGAGAGAGAGAGAGAGAGAGAGAGAGAGAGAGAGAGAGAGAGAGAGCGCCTCTTTTAGCTGGGGCATTTCTCTTTCTCTCCAGGTTCTTTCCTGAGCTAACCAGGAAGAGGGAATGTTCAGTTATCTCAGAGGCCAGACGTCCAATTGCACATCAGACAACGTTCCTTTGCTTCATGTCTTGGCCTTTTTCCTTCTGAGAGCAAGCAGTCATTTCTGTGAAGGCTTCCCTCATTCTTATGCTTGGGATATGCCTGTCTCTTCCATGATTTTTTAACTTGGGGGGAGGCAAGAACTTCCCGGTTTATGGGGTAGGCGGGTGACGAATTCCATTGCTCATTTAAAAAACTTGTTTTTGCGTCTGTTGTCCATTATTTGTTAAATCATGAGGATCCAAAGAAATTAGAAACAATTAAAATCATTGCCAAGTCAGTTTCCATGAGTATAATTCATCATTCCACCGCCCTTTGTGATGAATCCTTAATAATGTTTCCTTGAAAAGACAATGCGCTCACTGGTATTTGTGATTTCACTAGAGGCTGGCACTCACAGCTATAAAGTTTGTGTCAGATTCAATGCCACACTCAAGAATGTCACTGTCTGAATGGTTGGCAGTTGTGGCTTGAATGTGAGAAGTCCTCATGGACTGATGGATTTGAACACGATCCCCAGCCTTGTTTGGGAGGGTTGCCTGCAGGAGGCGTACACTTGTTGGAGGGAGTGAGTCACTAGGGGTGGGCTTTGAGCCTAGCCTTCACTTCCCGACTATGAATGCAATCTGAGCAGTTGCCTTCTGCTCTGGGCACAATGTCATCCCTATCATGATTGACTGTAACCCCGGAACAGGAAGCTGAAGTCAACCCTTCTTTAAGATGCTTCCAATTAGATGTTTGGTCATGATATTTGGTGATGAGTAAAGTGACT
Organism: Zapus hudsonius; assembly: GCA_004024765.1. Taxonomy (NCBI): domain Eukaryota; kingdom Metazoa; phylum Chordata; class Mammalia; order Rodentia; family Dipodidae; genus Zapus; species Zapus hudsonius. The sequence continues at coordinate 26,361 of PVHP010018516.1, forward strand.
AATATATTGGCCATTGGTACATTGTCTGTTCTCCAGTAATAAAGAATGACAATCACAGTTTCCTATAGAAAGGAGTCGGATGCTGTATTAGTTTATTATGGCTGCTATAACAAATTACTCCAGACTTAGTGGCTGAAAACACCATAATTTTATTAGTTTATAGTTCTGGAGCACTGAAGTCCAGAATGGATCCTAGAGGCTAAAACCATGGTGTAACAGGGCCCAGTTGTTTGTGAAGACAGTAGAGGCTCCATCCATGTCCTTGCCTCCTGGCTTCTAAGAAACACCTTGATTCCTCAGACAGAGTTCTTCCTTTGTAAAAACAAAGGCGGAAACAGGCAGACAAACCACAATCTATCATCTGGATCCTCCTGGGCACCCTTTTCATCTCGAGGTCTTCAACTTGATCATATCTACAAAGTCTCCTTTGCCATTGTTGTAGTGAGCTTTCTCGTTGCTGCACAAAGAACCTGATCAAAAGCAGCTTGTGGAGGAAAGAGTTTATTTTGGCTTACAAACTCGAGGGGAAGCTCCATGATGGCAGGGAAAATGATGGCATGAACAGAGGATGGACATCACCTCCTGGCCCACATCAGGTGGACAACAGCAGCAGGAGAGTGTGCCAAACACTGGCAAGGGGAAGCTAGCTGTAACCCCCATAAGCCCACTCACAACAACACACTTCTAACAAGGTTCCAGTTCCAAAACTGCCATCATTTATGGGGAACATATGGATAAACCACCACAGCCATGTAAGGGGACATGTTTCCAGGTTCCAGTGAATAGGATGTTGACATATTGGGGAATTATTATTTTTCTCACTATAGAAATGAGACAAAAGCAGAGTAGAAAAATCAGGTTTTGGTATATAAACAATACCAATACATTTTGGATATTCTCCCTTTCTTGAAACAGTTGTTTTTAGCCCCCTACAGGCATGAAAATGGCAAAAACGTTAATTGAATTCCTGTTTGTGATGATTTATTTCATGGGTGTTGGAAGTATAGTAGTTTTATAGGATGAAAAATTTACTTTCTAATTGTCTTTTAAAGGTCAAGTGGCAAAGGATACAGGGTTTTAAATGCAAGTTACCTACACAGAGAAATTAAGCACAGATCTAAAGTGGTATGGATTTTAAGATGACATAAACCAGATGCAAATGGGGGAGAACTGACTATGATATTAGCTGATTCAGGAAAATTCAAATCCTACCTTTGGGAGAACACTTGGAATACATACATACATACATACATACATACATGTATACATTCATTTTAAAGCCCCTCTTTTCTCTGGAGCCATGTTGTCACTAAATTTTCAATTTGTGTCTCTCTGCAGTAGGGCATAAAAGCCAAGAGTTGATTTTCCAGGTAAATTCTTGTCCCCTGCCTTTGGGCTGTCAGTGGGCGGTAGTGACTTAGAGCCCACTTTCAGAGATGTATTGAAATTCTTTATCAAGTGAAAGGGTGCTCTGTGATATTCGATTTCTCTTCCAGAACAAACAGAAGTGACACAGTCCAAGCATTCTGTCTCAGAATAAACCAGAGAGCTCTTCCCCTAATGTGATCTGGGCTTCTAGACCTTTCCCTGCAGCAGGTGCTCTTGATCTCCACTAGATGACCACTGGGCATTTTCAGTTCTTACTGTGAGGGAGGTGGGAAGCCTATTTCTTCTAAAGATGGTTCTTCTCTGGGAAGCCCAGCCTGGAAAAGCAAGGGTATCTTTTTTCCACTTCTCCATGCAAGGCTGTGAAACTTTTAGAATCTATTTTTTTTTGTTGTTGGTTTTTTGTTTTTTTTTGCATGCTCTGTTGGTGAGGGGCAGCTGAACTGATGGGCCAGCAGAGTAATGAGACCCTCTTTCAACACCACGCTGGTTCCTTTAGGCAAACCATAGCCCTTCCCACCACCTGCCTACCTCTCCTGTGGCTGAGCCAGGCAATAAGGGAGACAATGAAATACAACCTGTTGGGTCTGGCACGGCTCAACCACAATAGCCTGTGTGCAGGCTGTCCATTGGGCTGGCACCACCTCCCAGGCTTGGCAAAGCCAGACACATTCCATTCTTGCCATGGCCTGGAACAAAACCCAGTGACAAGTGGCTTTAAAATGATGACAGAGAGGCAGACAAGAGTGGTTCAGGAAAATGAACTTTTGAGGGATTAATACTGGAGTGTGAGTTCCCTATCTTTCCCTCCCTCTCTTGCTGCCTTTCCCGCTCCTTCCTTCCTTCCTTCCTTCCTTCCTTCCTTCCTTCCTTCCTTCCTTCCTTCCTTCCTTCCTTCACTTCCTTCCTGCATCAGAGTCTTCTCTTTGAAGGCAGAAAGCTTTGTAAAGATGTCAAGACTGCCTTATCCTCGGCTTCACTGGATGTTCATGCTTCTTACAAATAGGGTTCTGTGAGGGATCTGGGGTAGCAAGTACCCTTAGAAATTATCATCAGCAATTACCAAATGGAATTCAAGATTTTTAAAAAATATTTTTATTTATTTATTTGCAAGGGGAGAGAGAGAGAGAGAGAGAGAGAGAGAGAGAGAGAGAGAGAGAGAGAAAGAGAGAGAGATCAAGCCAGAGCCTCCTGTCACTGTAAATGAACTCCAGATGGATGATCCACTTTGTGCATCTGGCTTTATGTGGGTAGAGGGGAGTCGAACCCAGACTGTCAGGCTGTGCAAACAAGCACTTCGATTGCTGAGCCACCTCTCCAGCCTCGAGTTCATGATTTTGATAGGTAATTATCATTGTTTATTGGTTGGAGGGTGCCTTGCCTTGGAGACACTATTCTAGTAGAATGCCCAAGGAAACGCCTCCACTGGTATGTGTTATCTCTAGCTTTGTAATGTTTGACAATGCCTGGATGAAATTAAAAATCTTTACCTAAATAATATTCATCGGTTCTTAAATTCTTGCGTGTACCAAGTCACATGAAGGGTTGGGTAGAAATGCAGACTTGTAAGTCAGCTTAACACTCAGCTGCTCTGGGCTGGCTCAATTGTATTTTTCACAGACTCCACAGTTATTCTGAGGGTGGGCGTGATGAAGGTGGGGTTGGACTTTAGCTAACCACACCACTATTAACCCTGCTCTCGCCCCTCCCTGGTGTTATCATATGAAATCTTTTTCTGTAAGCTGATAGTTTTCTTTTCATACAACAGGGGAAAGGAGGTTTTTCACAGTACAGCAGGTCACCTGCATTGTTCCTTTCAGAGCCTCTCCTTCAGGTTTATTCTGGGTACAAAGATTGAAGGGTGATCTGAAATCAAATCCATTTGTCTGGGACAGGAATGTCGGTCAGAGCCAAGCATCGATTTCCTTGGGTTGAACTCTCAGTGAATGTCTCCCCAGTGAGAATTCCAATCATGATTCTAAAGGTTACATGGAATAGGCCTGATTTCTGAGCTTCTCTCAGGAGGTAGCTTAATTTATAAGCAAAATGCACATACCAAACACCACTGCTTGCTTGGAAATCAGCACACAGTTCATATTTTAGGAGGAGATACTGCGTTGATTAGTGTGTGAATGAGGTGAGCCAGAAAAAAAATCCGTGAGCAGAGAATCTTTAAGGATGAAATAGTTGCACGCTGGAGGATGGAGGAAGGACAGCATAATGAAATCTGGGCAGAATTCTGGGGAAGTTGGTTTGCCTTCCAGAAATGCCTGGTTTCTGCAGGCACTCTTACCTCATTGGACCACTAGGGGGCAGCATTGCACTTTGGTTGCAAAATTGTCTCTCAGGCAAGCAGCCCTTTAAAGGAAAATGTCATCTATGTGAGCAAAGCTAAAAACCAGAACATTAGCAAGAACCAGAAAACCAACAACACAGAACCCAAACTGTCTTTGTTATGTTGGGCCATCTTTGCTTTTCCTGGTTTATGGAATTTAATACTGTATTAAGACTCTGCAGGGCATAGTTGATCGGTCCATTAATAACATGCTTAGGGGTGATGGATAACACTGAAATACTTTTTATATTTCCCACGTTTTGTTCATATAACCATCTTACATCCCTAGTACATTCTCTCACATGCCCACTTCTTTCAAGGCAGAAGATGACCCTAATGCTGGCCACCCGTTGGCATGGCTGGTCATTTTGTGAAGCTCAGTGGGTTAGAGAGAGCCTGGCTAGAAAGTTCTTTCTCCTGTTCCTCTTGGTGTGAAACCAGGTCCATAGTTTTCATGATTCTGGCAAGTTCCTGGTGATTTTAGCTATGTTCATGCATCCTTACGAATGCACTTTTATTTGTTTGCATGTGTGTGTGTGGTGCGAATGCATATGTATGTGAATGTTTGTAGGAAGTGTGAGCACATGTATGTGTGTGTGTGTGTGTGTGAGAAGGCGTGCATGCACGTGTGTGAATGTTTGTAGCAGGTGTGAGCACATGTGTGTGTGAGAATGTGTGCATGCATGTGTGTGAATGTTTGTAGGTATGAGTACATGAGCGTGTGAAGGTGTGCATGCACATGTGTGAATGTTTGTAGCAGGTGTGAGCACGTGTGTGCACAAAGGTGTGCATGCATGTGTGTGAATGTAGGTGTGAGTATATGAGTGTGTGAAGGTGTTCATGCATGTGTGTGAATCTCTGTAGGAGGTGTGAGCACGTGTGCTTCTGAAGGTGTGCATGTACATGTTTGTGTGAATGTCTGTAGGAGGTGTGAGCACGTGTTTGTGGGTGAAGGTGTGCATGCACGTGTGTGTCTGTGGGTGAAGGTGTGCGTGCACCTGCATTTGCATGTGGAGGCCAGAGGTCAGCATCAGTTTCTTCCTTGATTGCTGGCTGCCTTGTTATTCTTTTTCTTTCCTTGTTGTGACAGGCTTTCTCCTTGGCCCCAAGCTCACCGCTTAGCCTAGCTTGGCTGGTCAGTGAGCTCAGGGAATCCTCCTGTCTTCGTCTTCCTGGTGCTGGGATAATAGGTACACACTGGAGCGCCCGGCTTTTACATGAAGCTGGGGATCCACACTCAGGTCCTCAGGCTTGTGTGTAAACACTTTACCCATAGTGCTCAGACACACTTTTAAAATAAACATATTTATTTATTTACAGAGAGAGATAGAGAGATAGAGGTAGAGAGAGAGCGAGCTTGTGCCAGGGTCTCCTGCACACAGCAAACGAATCTAGTCACATATGCCCACATTGTGCATTTGGACCTGTGGCTTCGCATGAGTACTGGGGAATCCACCTCAGTCCACCAGGCTTTGCAAGCAAAGCACCTTTAACCACTGAGCCATCTCCATAGCTTCAAACCCACTTTTGCAGGAGCCAAAGTATCCTTTCCAGGGAGTGCTAGAGAATAAATATCTGGTGAACCCTTGCATCTTGCAAAGGGGTCCACATGGTGACTGGAAGTGGAGACTGAGAACCCGCCCAGTCACGGCTGGAGGAGAGGGAAGACCCGCCATCACTGGAGCACGTCAGCCTCCTTAGGCCCTGGTACCACAAGTACCTGCCGCAGAAGGTGCTTTGGAAATATCTGTTGAGTGAGTGAGTGCATTTCAGCACCCATGCCATGAACAACACACCCTGCTCCCACCTTGGCTTTGCATGAGGGGCCCAGACAAGGCTGGATCTGTTCAACTTGGATTTCTTCCTTGTCTCTGTCATGGTTTTGTTTCTGGGCTTGAGGAGTCACCACGCCTGGCTCTGGAAGGAAATTCCTAATACTTCCCTGATATTTGCATATAATTTGTTAATGCTGGATTTGTACAGGAATTTCGTAAAGACCAGATTTGAAATTCCCCTTTCACAGGGAAGTTCTTTTTTGTTTTACCTTTTTTTTTTTTTAAAAAAAATATTTCCTCCTTCCTCCTTTTCTTTTGCAAGAAACAGACAGGTTGGGAAACTTGACTTTAAATGGGAACAGAAGCATGTGCAGGGCGGGGAATAACAGGCATCAGGAAGATTAATTACCTTCGTTGGCATCTAGCTTGGCTGGGCAAGGTGAGACAGTTCAGTTATGTAACCATGGCGGTGCTCTTGACTTCCTGTGCCTTGGGTGTTAGGATGGCCGTCGCTTGCACTTGAATTTCTTTGGAGGTTCATTCCTGTCCTTACAGCTCCTAGGAGAACCTGCAGGCAGAGGGGGGCGAGCTGTTGATTTTGGACAGAGAAGCTGGCATCTCTGACATGTCTGTCTCGGGGGTGCATGCCTGTAGCGCCCTCGGTGAACCCTGCTGCTGGGTTGCCTGACTGGTTTTCTCTGGGCATGGTAGATGCATGCCCCTCATGCACGCTGCTTTTATAGGCTTGCTTTTGGCCTGGGCATGGCTACCCATTGAAGCTACAGGTCAGAGCACCTTATTAGACCAGAGTACATTATAGCCACAGTAGTGATTGAGATATTCTCATCTGCTGTGTCCAACATGGTGGGCAGTGACCAAATGGGGCTATTAGCTCCTGAACCATGGCCAGTGCAATTACAGAACTGAACTTTAAATTTAAATGAATGGGAAGTTCAGTATTTATCTATGGCCCGTGGATACTCTATTGGGCAGTAAAAGACTGGGTGCAGCCATATATCCACGAGAGATGCTGTGTGTGGTGGGTAGGAGGTTGAGTGGTGTTGAATTAGTGTACACAGCGCTGTTCTATACCACAGCTATTTTGTTATTAGTGCTTTTTAAAAACTTATTAATCCGTGTGTGTGTGTGTGTGTGTGTGTGTGTGTGTGTGTGTGTGTGCGCTCGCACATTGGATGTCTTCTTCAATCATTTTC
>PVHP010018517.1:0-33247 GCA_004024765.1 Zapus hudsonius
CGTCCTGATTTCTATCACCATGGACTTGATTTCCTTGCTGGAGAACTTTGTAAAAATGGAAACCTCAGCTTTATTTTCCTCAGTAATATGCTGTTTTATGGATACATCATTGCTTGTTTCTCTACTGTCCTATTTAGAGACACCTGGGTTGTGTCCACTACTTCTTCAGGCCTTCATTGTAATAGTGTTAGCTGGTAAGAAGAATGTAGATCAAGGGTTACATTATACTTTTCTCATGACAAAGGGGAGCTAGAATGGCTATGAAGTAAGACAGGTCTCTAAATCTAGCACAGCTATACATCAGCTGTGTGAGTGCAGGTATCCCAGCTTCTGGGAGCGTGCTTTCCATCTGTGAAGGAGGGAGTGTGAGGGACATCTAAGGTCTTGGAAGCCCCTGACACAGAGCCCACCCTTACTGTGACCTATAATAAGTGGTTTCAGGTGCATAACAATGAGATATGGACATTGACCTTGATGTGGAATTTTCATGTGTGGAAAAATCAAATCCTCCACTTTATTTCTGAAGATGTTAATGCATTATTTATAGAATCTGAGTAACACCAAAATGTTTGTAAAATCCTAAACAACAAGGTGAGGGAGGCTCACAGAAGACAGAGAAAATGCCTAAACATCCTTGGAAGACACTCCTTTCTATTTCTTCTGGCAAACATTCAGATAGACACCCCTCTTCAAAATGCCAATTAGGCTGTGTGGGTGAGTGAAGGAAAACCAAAAAAAGAAAGAGTCTTGTTATTCATTTTCCCCAACCACATTCCTGCCCTGTGATGCATTTAGCAATGTCTTAGTTTCTTTATCTATAGCCCAGAAATAGCACTGCCTGTCACATACCTCAAGACTTGCTGAGAAATTTGATGAGTCCACTTTTCAAAAATTTATGTAAAATCAAAGATTTGCTTAAAAAGATGTGACTACTATGCAATGTGAGGTTAAAGTATACTATTCAAGGCAGTCTTATAGTCTGTAAAAAGATTTTTTTTAAAGTTGTGGTCATAGCAAAAGTGGGGAGGAGTCATAGAAGAGCCTCAGGTTGCATGATGAGCTTGTGTGTATGTGGCATATGTGCATGTATATATGTATGTATGTATGTATGTATGTATGTGGGTGCACATGTGTGTAGGCGTATGTGGAGGTCAAAGGTTGACACAAGGTTTTCCTCTTTGTTGAACAGAGGCAGAGCCTTTGACTTGAACCCAGAGCTCTGGAATTCAGCTAGTCTAGCTAGTTTTCCAGTTTGCCCCAGGAATTCCTGGTCTGTGCTTCCCACATGTTGGGATTACAGGTGGCCACTATGCCCACATACTAAGGATCTGAACTCGGGTCCTCACATTTGCAAGCAATACATCAACTAAGCCAGCTCCTCCCCCCCCCCCAGTTAGAGCTCATAAAGGAAATTTCAGAATTCATGCCACCACTGACCTTTTCAACCAAGATGAAAAGAGCAGATACCATGTGAGTCAAGAGGCATGTCCTCCTTAGAGGAGCAGACCTGTTTCCTATCACCTGCCTCTCGGGGTTTCCAAGGAAAAGACATCCTTCTAAGCACCCCGTATTTGTGCCTGGAGGGAAGATAGTCTGGATAGTCTGGAATCAGTGTTTGAAAAGTACTTATGCAGAAAACTAAGGGATCTGCTTCATGTATAGCTTTCTGTAATTGTCCTGTAAGCACTGTCGTTCACTGTGGGCTCAGTTTTCATATAACAGCCTTTGTGTGGAGGGGAAGGAAGAATGAATGTGCTCCTGGGTGTGGGGTATTCTCTGTAATGAAGACTACTCAAGAGCAATGAGATAACCCAGAGGCAAACACACAATAAGTTCAAAGGAGGAGGCATGGGAGACAAGAAGATATCTCATGAAGCTGTTGTGTACATGGCACTTGCTTGGTTAGGAAATTTTGTTAAAAAACCATTTTCCTTCAGGATTTATTTTATGTGTAACTCTTAAGTGTATTTTGCACAATTTCCATGTGTGTTGAAATGTCTTCTCCTTCCACCCATAAAGGGAGACACTTTGAATTCGATGTGGCAATAGAACATACATTTTAGACACTTTTAAAATAGTTAATATTTTGGGATTTTTTTTGTGTTAGGTTCAGTAATCACATATACATTACTTAATTTGGTTCTCATAATAACTATTTGAAGATACGAGTATGATATGCATTTGATTGCATATGGTTATTATTTTTATTTCTAGCCTGTGGTACAGATGAGGGAACTGAAGGCAAGAAGTTAAGTTGTCAAGTTTAGCCAAGCATGCATGCACGAGATGCTGAAGCAGAAGGATTATGAGTTGGAGGGCAGCCTGAGATATATAAAACCCGACTCAGAAAACCAATCCTGGGCTGGAGAATGGCTCAGCGGTTAAGAAACTTGACTCTAGTGCCTAAGGCCCTGGGTTCAATTCCCCAGGTCCCATATAAGCCAGACTCACAAGGTGGTGGCCCTGGTTCATTCTCTCTCTCTCTCTGTTTGAAAATGAATAAATAAAATATATTTAAAAAAAAAAAAAGAAGAACCCAAGTTTGATTCCCCAGTACCCATGTAAAACCAGATACAAAGTGACGCATGTGTTTGGAGTACTCACTCTCAAATAAATAAATAAAGAAAACCAATCCTACCCCAAAGTTGCCAGGCAATTGTTAAGGCTAGTCACAGATGTCCAAGCTAAGGCTTTGTGCCTCTGTACTGATCATCTTGATCAAGATGGAAGCCCTGCCTCACCCTTCTTCAGCCCTCAGCTTGGAGTCTATAATTTAAAATTTGTTGAATAATCAATCACAGAACCTAAGTATTCACAGAGACTTTTGCAAAACTACTGGTATCCTTAGATTCACCCATCTATACATATCATCAGAGATAGAAATTACTAAGAGGTGTAACAGGGGAGCTGGGGTTCAGAAAGTTGGAGTTCCCATCTACTTCCAGTGCACCTGAAAACTTAAAGAGTACCTGGATTCTTGTCTATAAAATTAAAGAATTAAAATTATAGGCCACCAGAGGATAATGTATAGTGGGAGACTTTATTTAAAAGGAAATGAGAAGTTACAAAGATCTCCAGACACTAGTGAGGAGAGAGCATGTAGGGGAGATTTTAGCTATGCATAATCTGTTCTGGTCAGCCAAACAAGAAAAAGAAGGAAAGATATCAGAGGGCTCCCATCATGAGAAAAAAGGTTCATGTAGGAAAACCCCAGCCCCTCTCACCACAGCCAGAGCTGTGGTGGGGGCCTTACCTAAACCTGGAGCCTGGGGGTTCAGATGTCTCTCTGTTGGCAAGCCTTGTGGAAGAAGAAGGAAGAAACTTCCTATCCCAGTGATTATATCCCTGGCCCAGGTTCGCAGAGAGACAGCTGGTTGGTCTGTCCTTGTCCAATCTGTTTCAGGTTTGAATTCTAGTTAGAGACATCTCCCACTCAAGGGGAGGGGGTCAGGTTTGAGATAAATGGAACCTGTCTGAAAGTACAAGTTTAAGGACATTCCTTTGGAGGTCCCAGTCACCCTAACTTGTCACAATCCCCCCTCTGAAGAAGTAACTCTAACTGCTGTTAGGGTATTGGGGAGTGGACTCATTCAAGGAAGAAATCAGGGTTGCAGTTAAATAGATCATATTATAACTGTCTGCTCAGGTCCATAACCTGCTTAGTTTCCCTGTATTCCAAAAGAAATTAAACAAGTTGGTAAAGGAAAATGGATTTATTTACAAATTGGCCAAATTGAGGAGAGAAAGAATTTAATTTCTCTCTACCATGCCAGTGGTAGTCTTGCAATTTATAGGAAACCAGGAGATATGAAGATTCAGCAGGGAAGTAGTTTAATCAACTTTTCCTTGGAGGAGGGAAACTTGACCCTAGGCTGCCTACATGTTCAGCAGTCTGTCTCTGATCTCAATATGGAGGGTCTGTTACACTGTCAAAGTCTTATGTTACAGCTGGAAAAATATCTACATACCTAGTCACGTGCTTCTGTGTTGAGCAGTTGACCATAAAAAGCAAAGTGGGTCAAAATCAGAATAGTGGGAATAAATTGTAATGAGTGCAGAGAGGGGAAAAAAATGGAAGACAAGTGCGGAGAGCTGGGTTCAAATGTCAGGACAAAAACCTGAACATGGGGATGGTGTTGTCAAAAGACTCTGATAAGACTGACTCTGTTGGCGTAATTGGATAAAGGAGAGTTTGCATGGGTTGGATAAAGGATGGAAAAAGAGAATCAATCAATCCTTAAGGAGTTTTGCTGTAAAAGAAGCAAAGAATGGAGCAGAAGTTGAAACATATGGCCTCTTGAAGTTTATTATTTTTTTTCTAAGAGATTATCTGAAGGTGTATTTTATGCTCCAGGGAATGGTCTATTATCAGGGAGATACTGAAGGTGCAGGAGAAAGAAGGGAGGCTCCCTGCAATGTTGTTCCTAGGAGGAAAGAGAGGAGGGAAGCAGAAACATTCAGGACAGAAGTCAGGATATGGGGACACTCACTGATGGAAAGCATTCCTTTGCATTCATACTGTAAATCCCCAAGAGCTGCTGAAATATTGCTTATGAAAACTGATACACATATATTCTGCTGGGCAAATCCATACAGAAAATATTCAGTCAGAAGCTTATGTAAGAATAAGGTAACTTTACCTCCATGTGGTGGCTCACACCTGTAAGCTAGCCCTGAGGGGGCTGATAGAAGATTACTGTGAATTCTAGGTTAGCCTGAGTTACATGATGAGTTCCAGGCTAGTCATCTGTGAATAGAGTGAGGCTTTATTTCAAATAAAATATAAAAATAAAAGAAGAAAAAGAAAAATGAATCAGGTAAAACTTAAGGGTCAAGGAAGCAGCCATGTTCTTCATTGGTGTATTCACTGGTTAGGTGCCATAATCCAGTGTATAACCCCCACTCATACTCACACAAACAACCCCAATTTAACTCAGTGGGTCACACACTAAAGTTCTAGGAAGGGGACTAGGTAGAGGGAGAGGCATGGTGAAGTGGGAGGGCAATAAGAGAGGGGGATGAATACCAAGCAAATACATTCTATACATACATGATATTGTTAGAAATAAAATTTAATGAAGAGGCAAAGGCAACTTTAAGTTTGAGTTCTAAATTTCCTGTTTTTTCTCTGGCTACTATATTAGGTTAAAGGAATTAATTTGCTATTTAAATAAATACTACAGAAAGAAAATGTCTTCATGAAATCCACTGCTATATAAATGAATATGTTAATAAAAAATTAAAAATGCAATAAAATATAATGAAGTGGTAAAATATGAAAATTTCAAATGAAGAATTATATCTTTACTGCTTAAAATTTTATCTTTGTGGGAGTAATAGGATTAACGGTGTTCATAATCATTTGTTGAGGCTAAAGTCCTCCTGTATTCCCAACACTTTTGGAACTTTCATGCTGGTCTTCACGACATAACAAAGTGGCTTATTACAGTTTGACAAACATGAAAGCTGCCTGTGAGATTCCGCAAGGTTGAGTGATTTGCTCACCATTGTCCAGCTGACAATGTAAGGTTTAAATTAAAGCAGATTTTGGATTCAGAAATGCTTTCACTGCACACTATCTCTTATAATGAGCGGCAAAATTTGGCGCAAAATTAAATTGTTCAGATAGCGATAGATATTACAAACGTAGCCAAAACAATAGTAGTAGCTTCTCCTTAGGCCTTCTGACCTTCTTCCCAGCTATAGGCTTTGAGTAGATCTTCAGTATCAGGTATGAATTCTCTCCTGTGGAGTGGGCCTCAAACCCAATCAGAGAGCAGTCAGTTACCCCCTTAACAGACATACCACTATTGCACTAATGGGTGTATCTTGCCTGAATGGTTAGTCATACAGCTTGCAGGGTCCACTACTGGTTAGGACTATTGATGACCTTTCTCTCCCACAGGCTGGATAGCACTTTCCAGCACTATGACAGCCAGTCAGCAGGGCATAGGCTTTTAGATCAGCTCCAGCTTGATTTCTCAGTGTCCCATGACCAAAGAATGTGGTATCTTTAGCAGTAGGGTCTTGCCATTCACTTCTGGTGGGCAAACAAGAGCCTTGGCAATAACTTGTATTATTTTGGGCACCTCAAGGGCCTCCATGACCCTCACTGAGAGGTATCCCACCACTAGTAGTTGGATGGTGTGTAACAGCCTGTGGCTTCTAGTTTCAGCTTTATCCACTCCTACAGGGTACTTCTGGCCATACTCTCTTGAAGTCTCTTTCATTGTAAAGTTTCTATGGTTTCCTCTAACAATGTATTTGTTATTTGTCTGGTAGGGCATGGATATTTTTTGATTGGCTAGTTGCCACACTGTATTTTGTGCTTTAGATATAAAATGTAGGTTTGTGTTTGAAATCTTGGTCCTGAGCACTATTGAGAGGTGATCAAATCATAAGAGTGCCAACGTGATCAATGAGCTAATTCATTGATAAGTTTATAGCTGAATGGGCTGTTAGGAGGAAGGGTCTAGTTAGAGGAAGTAGATTACTTGGTGTGTGCCTTTGGAGAGTTTATCTTGTCCTTGAACCATTTTGTCTCTTTCTCTTTTCTGGCTGCCATGAAGTGATAGTCTCCTCTCCACAAACTCCTGCAGTCATGGTATTTCAGAATATGGATTTGTTTTTTTATGAATTAATTAATCTGGTCTTTAAAAAAACCACCAAATTAGATAAGTGTGCTAAACCAGAGCCAGTGTACTAGTGAATTTCTACCATTTTTGGCAAAGTACCTGAGAAAGTTAATTTGAAGAAAGATTGAATCAGGCTCACAGTTTCAGAGGTTTCAATCCATGGTTGTCACTCCATTGTATGAGTGTCTGAGGCAGACAGAATATTGTATGTAGCTTTAGAAACAAGTGGCAGAGGAAACTGCTCAGCTCATGATAGCCAGGAAGCAGGGGTTGAGTGGAGACTAGGGACAAGATACCCTTCAAAGGCACATGTCCTTTAGCCCCCACCCAGTGACCTTCTTTCTCTCATTGATCTTAACTCCTAGTAATACATTTGGCTATGAGTTAATCTTAGAATAACCCACTGAAGAAGTGACTCAAGATCCAGTCACCTCAAAAGCAACCCTGGCTGAGGACCAAGAGCCTATGGGGATATTTTTGTATCCCAATCATAACAGGTAGTGTTGGTGGTATAGTGGTGAACTTAGCTGCTTTCCAATCATAACAGGTAGCCCAAAAGGGCCTAGAAATCAGCCTCAGAAAGTGCCAAGGACTAGGGAAATCAAATATCTGGTTCATTTAAATGTAGAAAAAGACTGAGGTGAATGCATTCAGAGACATCAGCCCCATAATTGCTGCCTCTGTACTCATGGAGCAGGAAGTGGGGCTGAGTAGGATCCCAAGTGTGCTCATCTTGATATTCCATTTTTATTGCTTCTTTCCCCATTCTTTATTTGTGAGGGGATTAATGAACTTCAGGTAAAATTTCAAAGTTATTAATTAGTGAGACTTCTTACCATCAGAATAGTAGACAAAGGTCCAAGATTTGGGTACATGAACAAGTGAATAAAATCAAAGAGGTGACCCCACCCAGGACCTTTCATTGCAGATTTCTCTTAGACCTTCCTATTTTAGGCAGAAGATACTTGAGGAACAACCTGGGCATCTCCAATGGGGAGGGAGGAAATATTTTATATAAAGAAAGGAAGTGACTTTTGCCTGTCATACTTCCTAAATGTGAAAAGCATGTTGTTAGTTGATGAAATTGTAAAATGTCTTTGTGGCTAGAGACATGGAAGGAATTCTTTTTTTTGGTTTTTGGAGGTAGGGTCTTGCTCTAGTCCAGGCTGACCTGGAATTCACTCTGTGGTCTCAGGGTGGCCTTGAACTCATGGTGATCCTCCTACATCTGCCTCCTGAGTGCTGGGATTAAAGGCATGTGCCACATCACCCAGCTGGAAGGAATTTTTTAAACCACATATTAAATGGCAAAATCTAAGTCTAAGTACAAATCAAGTATTTATCTTCAACCAAGGAAATTGCTATGACTCAGAAATGTTCCTGACAGGCCACACACGTGTGCATGCCTGTGTGCATGTGTGTGTATGTGTGTGTGTGTGTGTGTGTTTACACAAGTCCATAAAGGACACAGGCACAAGGACAATTCAGTGGTGGTCATCAAGGACTATATGTTTGGAATATGAAAATTTGACAAATTCATATCATGCAAGATGAGAAGTAATAGGTAAACACACAGATAATGACATGAATGAATTTCAAAATCCTAGGACTTAGTGAGAAAGTATCATGAAATATAAAATTATCAATTAATGTGAATTAAAGTGAAAACATAGGTGCATAAAAATATCCATTTGTGGATTAAAAGAGGATAACCCAATGGGAATATGACAAATTTACAGTATGGTTATATATCAAAATTTCCAGTAAAATTATTTTGAAAAATACCCATTTGGGAGAACAGATACAGTAACAACAACAAATACACTAATCACATCAGAATGAGTCATCCATGTGGTACACACTATAGATCCAGCCCTCAGCCATGTGGTACATTGTATAGATCCAGCACTCAGCCTTGTGATACACTCTATAGATCCAGCACTCAGCCATGTGGTACACTATAGATTCAGCACTCTGCCACGTGGTACACTATAGATCCAAATTTCAGCCATGTGGTACACACTATAAATCCAGCACTCAGCCATATGGTACATGCTCCAACGAGTTTAACCAGGAGACTCTGAGACCAAAAGTTTGAAATTAGGCTAAGGCATGCAGTGAGACTGAATTTAAAGAAAAGAAATGACTGCTTATTTAGCTGGGAAGGGAAAGGATAAAGCAGAATATGACAGTCAATTTAGTACGCAAGTAGTGGGCAGTGGGTTGATAAACTGTGAAATCTTGGATTCCCTCTGTTTCTCAGTCTTGTCATACATCTTACCTTGCCTGACTCATCCTTCTTGATGAAAGTTGGTACACATAAAGGCATTTGGTTCAAAGCAATCTCCCGAGTTCTTCATTTTCTGCACCTATCATGCAAAAGCGTCTCCTCCTATGTTTCTTAGTTTTGATGTTTTCCTGCTGTTCCAAGTAAGCCTGGCAACTCTTCTGTGATCTAGATGCTGGGTAATATTGTCAAAAACACTACTTTTAATTGGAACAAATTGTAGGAAGAAGCTCACATTTCTACATTTATACTGTCAACTAGGATGAGCTCTGCCCTGCCTGGGTCTATCTAAACTAGTGCCTGTGTATGTGACTGCTTTCTGGGACTGTTAAAGAAATAGGCATCATTGACAGTCACTCTGAATTGAAGGGTCAGAGCTCCTGAGATTAGAGAAGTGAAGGGTAAGTCACAGGAGATGAAAATATAACACAGATGAAGGACATATAGCATGAGAGAAGGGGTAGGAGGTGGATTGTTTACTCAATCTCCTATAGCTCACAACAGTGGAAGTTTACTACATTGTTTCTTGGAGCCAGTCTCAAGAACATAACAATAGTATTTTATTATTTTCATACTTCAAATTTTAAAAGAGATGTCAAACTGGGGGTACAGAAAAAGTAATATTAACTTAGCACCCAGTGTGACTTAGAGATTTTTCTTTTTATATTTTTATTTATTTATTTGTGAGCAGGAGAGATAGAAGAGACAGACAGAGAGAATGGGCAGGCCAGGGCCTCCAGCCACTACAAACAAACTCCAGATGCATGTGCCACTTTGTGCATCTGGCTTTACCTGGGTATGAGACATTAGGCTTTGCAGGCAAGCACCTTAACCACTGAGCAATCTCTACAGCTCCTGAAATGTTTCCTTTAGCTCCTAGACAGAGTAGAAGCAAGAATTCAGGAGTCTTTTCTTAGGTTTTATGCATCTGTGATTAATTCATAACATACATTAGGATCTCACAACTTTCTGTCCCTATGTCAAGACCTGTGAACATAAGTAACCAAGCTTTTCTTTACAAGTTTTTCCTTTCAGAGTCATTATGACTTCCTCTTCAAC
The DNA here is from genome assembly GCA_004024765.1 of Zapus hudsonius. Taxonomy (NCBI): domain Eukaryota; kingdom Metazoa; phylum Chordata; class Mammalia; order Rodentia; family Dipodidae; genus Zapus; species Zapus hudsonius. The sequence continues at coordinate 9,982 of PVHP010018517.1, forward strand.
TCAGAGGAGATTTTATGGGTGTGTAAGTTTTGATTTTGATCAGTCTTTATGCTAAAATAGCTTGAAAAGTGTTTAAATAGGAAACACCTTTTCTTTATTAAAAATTAGACTCAAATCTTTATCTGAAAAAAGAATCTTTGACAATGTGATAAACTTCTAGGAAGATTGTGGAAAGGCCAAAGCCGAATCTCTAGATTACAGCAAAATGACTGCTGAACTGAATCCTTTCATGTTGATGCTTTATTATCTTTATCTGTAGAAAAGCTGTATAACTTGAACTGAAATTTTGCATTTCAGTACAAGAGATCCAAGGCTACCCTTCTGTCTAGATATATCTATCGTTACTATGGAGATGACTTACTTTGTGTCAAAATTTACATAGATATCCCAGAAGGGAAGGAGGGAGGTAAGGAGGGAGGGAGGGAGGGAGAGAGAGAGAGAGAGAGAGAGAGAGAGAGAGAGAGAGAGAGAGAGAGAGAGAGAGAGAGAGAGAGAGAGAGAGAGAGAGAGAGAGAGAGAGAGAGAGAGAGAGAGAGAGAGAGAGAGAGAGAGAGAGAGAGAGAGAGAGAGACTATGAGCTCTTTAAAAGACCTTATGGGGTGCTGGGACAGCAAAAGCTGAGTGGCATGTGAATGGTGAGAGGTACAGGTCGGAGACTTGGCTCTGCATATCATGCCATCTTTCACAGTTGTTTTAACCTCCAATCAGTATCAGCTGCTGGGCAGGTATTATATTCATGCCTCTGTCTTTGATTTCAGAGAGCTATCAAATTTATAACCTGTACCCAACAGACCCAGTATTCTAAAGCACACAAAAGTTCCACTGAAAGTAAATGTCGACAGAATAGAAAAGAATAAACTACCAATGCCTGGGAAGTCAGAGTTTCATATTTCTTTTTCTGTCCTGCGATGCATGCTGCATTAATTTGGGCTGGATGCCCAAGCTCATTCCTTGAAATCTTAGAGTCCATGAATTTTGCCTTCTTCCCTCCTTGCCTATTTCCTTTCACATGTTCCTAAATATCTCAGCACTAGGTTGATTTCTAATCCCTTGTTTAAAATAAAAAAAATAGTGCAAAATTTATATTCTACTATATAATGTATGATTGTGATGGTTTTAATGTTAACAATATCAGTTCAACAAATACCTAAAGTCTTCAAGTAAATACTTGATTCTTTAGAGTAATGTGTCCTGTTACCTATGGCTCTGAGTGTGACATGGCATGTCATACCACCTTTTGGGCTGTACAGAACTTCCCCTCCCCCACCAGAAACATCTGAGACTTACACTTCCTCTGAGCTGTGAAGGAGTGATGCCTCTGCAGCTTCACTGCTTGACATGGTGGTTTCTAATCTCTGTGTTATCTTTGGCCAATAAATCATCCCTTAGCGTGACTTTGATGGCTCAAAGATGGCACACATTTACATAACTGACCAGTCACTGGTTGTGGGGGGTGTTGAGTGAACATGTGGGACTCACATTCCAGATCACTTTTATGTCTGCTATAAGGAACTAGAAGTTCTTAGCTCCTTTGGAGCAGATTTAAATAAAGTGAAGGACCTCTGCCTCTGGTACTGCTGCTGAACCCGGAGGCAGGCTTATTGATGCCTATCTCTATCATTCTCTACGCTTTGTGCTTTTCTCTTATTCATCTGAAAACTGTTCATATTTCTGAATTTCCGTTGCTTTTCTCTGGTTCAGGCCCTGAAAATATCTCTGCAGGTGAATTATACTGTCCTTCTCATTGTTAAATAAAATTCATGGGAGTCCCTTTTTGTGAACTGAGTTTTTGCAATAGACCTCAATGAACCATAGCAAGAGAAAATGGAGTCACTCATGCTAGGTATCATCTATTCAAACTGCATCTAGAAATGGTCAATTTAAAAAAAAATAATAAAGAATATCACAGCACCAAGGGACTCAATCTAACGGAGCCTGCATGTTAAAGAAGTCCCCTCTGTTTTGACCCTGAAAAATAAACAACTCTTGCCAGTCATGATGGTGCACAACCTTAATCCCAGCGCTCAGAAGGGAGACGTGTAGGAGGATTGCTGTGAATTTGAGGGCACCCTGAGATTACAGAGTAGATTTCAAGTCAGCCTGGGCTAGAGTGAGACCCTACTACAAAAAAACATAGAAGGAGTTTGGAAGCATTCCCTCTTTTCCTACAACATGAAAAAGCTTCAGAAAGAGTGTTTTCAGTTCTATGATGAAGGTTTAGTAGAATTTGGCTGAGAATCCATCATGAAGCTAATATCACCCTAATCCCCAAACCAGAAATAGATGCAACAAAAAAGGAAAACTACAGGCCCGTATCCTCAATGAACTTAGATGATTTTTTTTTTGTCTATTGAAAACGGGACAGTCTCTCTGATTTCTTTTTCTGCATGCATGTCATCTGCATATAAGAAAGCAACTGATTTTTGTGTGTTATTTTGTATCCTGCTACTTTGCTAAAGGAATTTATCACCTTCGGGAGTTTGCTGATACTATTCTTTAAGTCTGTTACATGTAGGATCATGTCATCTGCAAAAAGGGATAGTTTTACTTCTTCCTTTCCAATTTGTATCCAGATGGTAACCAGCTCCCAGATGGTAGCATGTGTAGTGCTGGAAGGTTCTACATGAGCTGCCAGGGGAAATTGGTCAATGATATTTGGGGAAAGCAGAGACCATTGATATACAATTCAGACTGATGTCATGAAGGGATCACCTGTGCAATAGTGGCACCAAAACCTAGGGGGGTAATCAACAGCTTTCAAATTGGCTAAGAGATCTACTCAGTGACAAGGAACCCTTAACTGAAATTGTGATCCATGGCAAAATCTTATGGGAACTAAAACCCCAGGCTCCAAGGGGAAATTCCCACTAGCAGAAACTTACAGAGAGGCTATACCCAACAGAATCTTGCCAAATTAGCAATTTTGTTTTTGTTTTTGTTTTTCGAGGTAGGGTCTCGCTCTAGTCCAGGCTGACCTGGAATTCACTATGTAGTCTCAGGGTGGCCTTGAACTCATGACAATCCTCCTACCTCTGCCTCCCGAGTGCTGGGATTAAAGGCGTGCACCACCACGCCCAGCTAGCAATGTTTGTCTCTTTTAACCTATACTGATCTGTCTGATGGAGATTCTATTTGTGATGAATGTTGACATCCTGGCAAGAGATGAACCACCCCTGGCCTATCATGTAGGCTCCAAATGAAACCTATGGGAAAGTGGCAAGAGAAACAAGAGACCTATCACCAGAACAAGCCAGATAACCCAAGATAGGTCAATGAGACAGACACCAATGACATCCAACACAACCCAAAGCAGAAGTCCAGAGACACTTAAGATCTCAATCATAAAGCAGACTTAAAACTCACCCACCATGACTCAGGGAACGGAGTAGAAAAGGGGTGCGGAAAGAATGTAGGAACCACTGTGGGGGAGAATATCCAGAGACATTGCTCCCCACTCAGTAACAACACACAAAGGCGGAGACTGGCTTCCTCTTGTACAATTCATAAGCCCCTACTCCATGGACTGATCTAGTATACCCAACAAGGAGGATCCCCAGTGGATTGGGCACAGGGAGGAGGGAAATGGGGTACCAGCATAAGATTTACTCATACAATATATCTAATTATGGATAATAAAAATATCAATTAAAAAACCAAAACCAAAACAGCAAAGAACAATTAACTCTGCAATTACCAATTCCTTTTTGTTTTGTTTCCATACTTTCTACCTTTTTACCCATCAACCCCTCTCCTTGGGCTCATTTAATTGCTTGCCATGTCATCTTTTTTTTTTTTTTTTGACATTATCTATTTTGTGGGTAGGATGGTGCTTGAATTGCTAATATATATATGTAAAACAAAACAAAACCAAATGCATCAGGTGTGCTCAGCCACACCTAGTTGTTCATGTAGGTCCTGGAGATAGAACTCAAGAGGCCTCTCAGGTCTCTGCAGGCCTTCACGCTTGAACAGAAAATGCTCTTAGCTCCTGAGCCATCTCTCCAGCCCTCAATTACATATGTAAATTCACTTGAATTCTACTTGTTGAAATTTTGTTCTTGGGTACCGCAAATCATTCTGTTTTCAATGAAACCCTAAAGACTGTGCTCCTTCCACAAAAGCCTTTATCCATGGCCAATGACCTTCTGAAGCCAGCTGAACTTCCTTTAGCCTAGAAAGCTTTCTTGCTGTCATCTAACTGACCTCCTCGGGCTTATCTACAAAAGTCACTGACATAAAACCTACATTCTTGACAATCAAGTTGTTTCATAACAGTTCCTCATGACTGAGGAAATAGTATGAGATAATTTTGAGCTGTGAGGTTACTTTTAGAAGTTGATAGCATTTATCTCAAGGAAGGGTGACTGATCTGGTACATATTGAAACTTATGACTCAGCAGTCAGTCCATGCAGGCGTGGAGATGCCCACCCGGGACACGATTTTCAGTGCTTCTGTGGGGACCTGTGGCTGAGGGGGTGCAGCACTGCAGGAGATTGTATGCGGTGGACTCTCCCTGATGTTGGAGCACCAGGTGAGGAGGGGATGTGAAAGGATGAGCGAGGAACTGAAGGTTATGGGCAACACTGGGAAAGCTGGCGCATGAAGGCACATTTGATCAGATTGAACTTCCTGGAAAGGTCAGATCACTGTGGGCAACCCTGTTCTTGTCTGGCTTGGTGAAAGAGCAGGCTTTCCGATTGGCATGTGATGAGAAAGAAATACTGACCCGGGTTCCAACCACTGCCAGAGAGGCTTTGGGAGGTGGAACCAATTGAATACTAGCACACAGTTCATCAGGTTGAGAGCTGAGAGGCTAGAGCCAGGTTGATGGCTAGCTGTCCTGGATGCTTCTACAAGTATGTGGCTATGGTCTGAATGTCCTCCCCAAGTTATGAAACGACAATAAGCCATCATTGTTGTGGTAGTAGGTGGCAGGACCTTCAGGATGTTTATGAAGTAAGGAGGGTTCTGCTCTCACGAATGGTGTAAAGCCTTACCAAGGGGAGGGAGGGAGCTAGCTTAGGTCGCCTTTCCTCTGCCGTGTAAAAAGTGTTCACCACCTATACACACTTTTTGAGAGAAGGTCTCATGTAACCCAGACTGGCTTCTAAACATTATGTAGCCAAGGGTGGCTTTGAAATTCTGATCATCCTGTCTCCACCTCCCAAGTGCTGGGATTAATGCATTCTTCCCATGCCTTGTTTATGTGGTGTTGCAGATCAAACCCAGGGCTTTGTGCATGATAACAGGCAGTCTACCAACTGAACTATGTCTCAGTCTTCAGCTTTTCACCCACTGGGCTTGGCTACCTTGTGCAGTCATCTAAATAGGACCAGCTGTGAGACTTAGGTTCCTGCTGGTATCTCCACCTTGGACAGCCCAGCCTCAAGAACCATGGTAAAAAACAATCTGTTCTTTATAAATGACCTAACCGCAGGTATTTTGTTTTAATAGCATGAATGGACTGAGATAGATACTTCCTTAAAGCAAAGATGGGCTTGGCAGAGACTATACAGACTAAGGCCTCATTTACATGCAAAAACTGGTCTGGAAATTAAGTTGAAACACCCCTGCACATGAAGAAATTTGGCCATTGTTTGCTCCTAAGTGCACACTTTTATGAAACCCATAGGAAAGTTAGAGATGATTCTATGGCTTCCTATAGCCACATGCCCAAGTCCTGTAAAAACAGCTGCTAATGCCAGAGCTACACCCAGATTCTATAAAAGCTCTGATTTCAAATGTGCTATTGATTCTCCCTGAAGAAGCCCTCATATTTATTGTGCATTGCACCTTCGTGTTTGGTTTCGTGTATGCACCCGAAGCATAGTTACTTTCTATTACAGCACCACCGTCATGGAATTGTTCCCTTTTGCCTTTTTGCCTCTTTTTCCTTCTCTCATTGAATCTCAAGAACTTTCTTTTGTTCTTTAACAGAGGGTCCATCAGCCCCAAGCACTGGATAACAAGTGGAGCTTCCGGGAGACTTCTGGGATCACAGGCATAAGAATTCTCTTGTTCTCAGCTATTGGTTTCTCAGCACAATAGTAAGACTCCTTAAAATGGAAAGAATCCAAGTTTCTCTTGAGAGATTTTCATTTATGGGGAAAGGAATGAGATGGTCAAGAGATATCAAATGGTTGTCATAAAGAATAGCATACTTCCCAACCCCTAAATTCTTTTCAAAGCAAATATGTACATTTGATATCTGCAAGTTTTGAATGTGAAATATTGACTCAGTCAATGGATGAGACCAGCTTGAGCATGCTATGTTTTCTTTCCTCCTCAGGGTTGGGCTTGTTATGATTCTGACTAAGGGTTAGATACATATATTTATTTTACTTCCCAGCTGATGGATTTCTCTAGAATGGGATGGTTTCCCACTCCCATTTCCTGAACTTATCGTGTCTTTGCAAAGTGATATGTAAGATATTTATTACCCAGAATCCTATTTTGAAAGTTCATTTTATGGTTTAGACTCGAATTCTTTGTACATATATATGTATATAGATGTACCTATATATGCCTGATGTATGGGCGTGTGTATATGTGTTCTTATGCATGTGGGTGTACGGGTGTGTTCAGGAACACATGTACATGTGTGTAGAGGCAAGAGGTCAACGTCAAATGTCTTCCTCAGTCACTTTCCACCTTGTGCTTTGAGACAGGATCTCTTACTAGCCGCTAGCCAGCAACCCTTGAACTTCCCAGTGATCTGTGAGGATCCAACTCAGGTTCTTAAATTTGAGTGGCAAGCACTTAACCTACTGAGCCATCTTCCTGGCTTCCAACCTTATAGATTCTTTAATATCCCTCCCCCCCAGCCCCCAGCTAACTGATTACTTATATCAGTCACTAGGGGTGGGAGGGTACTTGGTGAGATTTTTCAGTTGTCTTATTTGTCTTTCAGTATTTTCCATTTCAGGACTAATGAAAAATTGCAATGGACCTTGAATGAATGAGGGAACTTCAAAATGCTTTAGGAACTCGCTCTGGAGCTGGAAGAAAATGAGGATCGAAGCCGAGCTGTGAAGAGTTACACTTCAAAAAATTATCGCCTTGCACAGAGTCTGCTGGTCTTAAGTAGGATCTCATGACTGAACAATTTATATGAATGGGCATTAGGTGGGCTTACGAAACCTAAAATGTCTACCTTTAAGGTGAAGAATCAACAAACTAGTTGAACTAGAAGAACTAGTGCAACAGAAAGCCCATGAAAATCATCTTTGAAAAAAGTTAATTACATCATGAAGTTTCCTCCCCCCCCCCAAGATCTCAGGGTTGGGGATTTAGTTTTGTTAGTCAAGTCCAAGGTCCTGGATTCAGTTCACAGCATGAGGATGCAGGGAGCCAAGACCTTGTCCTTGCTCTCCTCCTCAGTGGTGAGACTACAGGTATATGCTACTGTACCTGTCTCTTCACAAGACATTGTTAACTGCATACTTTGCAGACAAATACCTTAACCACTTAGCTATCTCTCTAGACCTTTAATCTCATTTTAATGTAAAGATGAGACCCCAAGAGGCCAAAAGACTTGTCCAAGGTCACACGTGAGTGCTTATATTCATTCCTTATTTGCTGGTTAGCTCTGGTCATCATGGGAAGGTTTCTAAGAGCCAGAAAAATTCCTGGAATTAATTCTGAAAGTCAATTTCTGGAATATTATTTTTGGAGTCAACTGAAGCTTTGGAAATTTTAGAGGTTAAAGAAAAGTTATAGTGTGTTGCAGTGATGTGACAGTCATGTGACAGCCTCATGCTGCCCTCTTATGGAGCCTTTGATATTTGCAAAATTCTTCCTTGAATGAGGCATTTATCAGGGAACTGAGCGGAAGAGGGGGCAGAAAGAATGTAAGAGCCATGGTGAGGGAGGATATCCAGAGACATTGCCCCCCTCACCAACAATACACAAAAGGGGAAGAAAAAAAGAGAAAGAAAAACTGGCTCACTCAGGTGCAGTTCATAACCCCCTAATCTAAGGAAAGATCCAGAATGCACACTGAGTAAGTACCCCAGTGGGTAGGGGACAGAGAAGAGGGAAACGGGGACACCTTTATAATATTTGCTCATATAATGTATATACTTATTCATAGTAAAGATATTTTTAAAAAGATACTTTGTTCTAGCTTTTATCAGGAAAACATGATATCTTACCATTTTCATTATATTACTAATTTTTTTTTGTCTTGGTTTTTCGATGTTGGGTCTCACTCTAGCCCAGGCTGATCTGAAATTCACTATGTAGTCTTAAGATGGCCTCAAAGTCACTATGATCCTCCTACCTCTGCCTCCTAAGGGCTGGGATTCAAGGTGTGCATCACTGTGTCTTTCATGATTCAACATATGACTGATTTTTTTGATAAAAATATGATGTTGGTAAATCCACAGGAAATATTTCTATGCAAACACATACCATACCAGACATACCTCACACACAATGTGAGAAGAAAGAAAGAAAAGGGTGTGGGGAGAAGATGGTTGTGAGGAAGCCCATTGTCCTAGAGGTGCAACTTCATCCTTGCCAAAGTTAAGCAAAGCTCAACATTAGATAAAATAGTGAACATAGATTTTATTCAGTAGCATCGCTGGGATCCCACTCTGGGCTCCCCATGGCTCCAAGGTCCTTGTGCTTTCCATTGGAAAAAATTCAAGTAAGACACAGAGACTGTGCTATAGAAGGCAGGTTGTCAAGGAGGAGGAGGGGGAGGAGAAAGAGGAGGAGGAGGGGGGGAGGAAGGGGGAGGGAAGGGGGAAGATGGGGAAGAAGAAGAAGAAGAAGAAGAAGAAGAAGAAGAAGAAGAAGAAGAAGAAGAAGAAGAAGAAGAGGAAGAGGAGGAGGAGGAGGAGGAGGCGGCCAATGGCCAAAGGGACCATTGTAGGCTTTACTCTTTAGAAAGTCTCTAGAATTGGCAGCTTTTTTGAGGGACTTTTAATTTATTTGTATTTGAGACAAGGTGTCACATAGCTCACGCTGGCCTCAAATTCACAATGTAGCAGAGGATGACTTTGAACTTCACTTTCCAAGGGTTAGCATAACACGCCAAGCTTCTGAGGTGTGTTTTCTTGTCCAGGCCTATTTGAATGAACTCTTAGGGGGAACAATATATGTTTCTTTTCTTTATCAGAAAGCCTCTAGCTGGTTAGCTAAACAATAGTCTTTTAGGGTTTAGATAGCCACAATGCACCATCTCTTTACTTGGGCTTAGGGGGTTGGACTCAGAAGTTCATGCTGAGATACTTCTTCAGCCCCAACTCATTCTCTTTTTAGTTTGATAAGCAAAAACATTTTTACATCTAGTGCATATATCTTGATGAGTCTGAACATATGTATACACCCGTGATATCTCCACATTAAACACATTCTTCCCTTAAAAGGAGCAAGAGTGAGGCCAACAGTGTGCGCCTGTGTGAGAGAGAGGGGAGGTGGGAAGGAAGAGGCCAACAGTATGTTCCTGTGTGTGAAGGAAGGAGATGGGAGAGCAGAGAGAAATGGGGGCTACAGAAAGTGTGGTCTCCCCTTGGCATCAAGACTCTCTACTGATGAGCACATTTCAGGGTGGCTCTTTCAGGTTTTGAGGAAGGGCCTTTTGAATTGCGGAGAGATCTCTACATCACAACGGAACAGAGGAAGGATTCACAATGGTAAGTCAATTCCAGTAAAAGCTCTGGAAAAGGAGGTCAGGGATCTGTCTCCAGATGTACTGAAAGTCTCCTGGCAGCAGGGAGCTTTTCAAGAGACATTTTAGTGGAGGACTGAGTTCAGATCCTAGGACAGGGTCTGCTCGAGTTTGGTCCTTGGTGCTGGATTCTCCAGGTCTGACCAGGAGGCCTTTTCTGACCAGTGGGACCTACAGGGTTCTCTATCCATTAATTTTAGAGACTTTAGAAAGTTCATTTATTCATTCACAAATATTAGTCAGGCCACCTTTTATTGGCCTGGCACTGACCAAGAGCCAGGGAGTCTTAGAGTTGCTTGTATTGTCTACTAGTTGCTTTGTCTTACTTTAACCAGTTAGCATTTCTGAGATGAGACTCTGTCTTATTTGTCTTCTACAAGCTATATAATTTAGTAGAATCCAATAAGTGTTTAGTTATTTCTTTAATATAATTAAAGAACACAATAAGTTTTTTTTAAAAAGGTAAAGGAAAATACTTGCAAAGAGAACCAGCAATTTGGAAACTGAGTAGAAAAGAAAAAGAAAAGGCAGGAGAGAGCTGAGCCATGAAGCGCTTGCTTCACAAACACGAGGACTGAGTTCAATCCACAGAACTCATGTAATAAAAGCAAGGTATGGTGGCATGTACTAGTAATACCAGTGTTGACAAAGCAGCCTTTTAGAGACCCTGCCTCAAGAAAAAAGGTGGACAGTGTTTCTGAGGAACAGCACTCTAGGTTGTCCTCTGGCCTCTACATGTTTTTTTCACACACACAAACATGTGCACAAACATGGAAAAAAAGAGAAAGAAAATGACAGCAGGCAGTGCTTTAATTTGGGAAATTTGACTTTGCAAAAATCTCTTTTAAAAATAAATTTGTGGATTGCTCATCAATTTTTGAGCCCAGACAACAACCTTCCTCTAATACAGAACATGCAGGGTATTTAAGCTGAAGTGGACACAGTGCTCCTGTCAGGGACCATCAGAAGGCACATACTTCCTGTCCTGGATTTCATGTCCTTTGAACTCAGAGCAGCAAGTCAAAGGAGCATGTCTAAAGGGGGAAGCCCTGATGAGGTTTGGACAATTACCCTCTGAGGTACTTCCATTCCCATATCAGCTTGCTCTCTGGCCTGTCGAAACTGGGAGTTTGATGCCCAAGAAGTTGTATCCTGGGGCTGGGCTGTAGGTCAGTGAATAGAATGCTCGCCTAGAATGCACGAAGCCCTGGGTCTGATCTACAGCACTGGGCATGACAGTGCACCCCCAGAGACAGAAGTTTGAGGTGGTCCTTGACTACACCATGAGTTTGAGGCCAGTCTGGTCTACATGATGCCCTGTCTTAAAAAACAGGTGAAACAAAACCAAAGTAACTTGTATTCTCAGCAGACCCCCCTCCCCCCTTTTTTTTTTAATTTTTATTTATTCATTTTCAAGCAGAGAGAGAGAGAGAGAGAGAGAGAGAGAGAGAGAGAGAGAGAGAGAGTGCACCAGGGCCACCACCTTGTGGGTCTGGCTTATGTGGGTCCTGGGGAATTGAACCTGGGGCCTTAGGCACTGGAGGCAAGTGCCTTAACCCCTGAGCCATCTCTCCAGCCCTCCCCCCCTTTTTTAAAAATAGAAGGTAGCTAAAATTCTCCCTCTGGTCTATGTTCATTTCTCTTTCATTTGGAAGTCATCTAAACTACTGTTTGTTTACTTAAGCACAGAAAGGAATGAATCCTTGAGGTCCACAATTTGAATGATATTCAAACTATACCTTTTTTTCTATGTTTGATTTAACATGAAATTTAATGTTAATGATTGAAAACAGTAAATATCGTTACTAGTTTAACCTAAGAACAGATACAAAACATTAAATTACTTTTGGAAGCCAGGACTATTTTGCAGCAAATGGAAGGGAGGCTCTTGGATGACAGGCTGCCCTGGAGAGAGGCCAGGCTGCAGTTGGCTCAGCTGCGGTGTTTCCATGGAGGTGTTGGCATGAGGGCACAATTTCTAAAAGAAGACCAAAGCTGGCACAGAACGGATATTAGAAGCCATAAGAGATCTTTTTATAAAGAGTCACATACTTTATCTAGCAGCCTTTCCCCTAGAGCATCCCCGACATGTCTTCTGTTTCAGTGGCTTTCAGAGGAGTGATTTGTGCCTCTCAAGAGGAAGTTAGCAGCAGCAGGAGACATTTTTGATTGTCACCATTAGAGGAAGGTCACTGTCACTATGCACATGGAGTGGAAGGAGAACAGGGATGCTGCCGAGTATCCCAGAGTTACATAGGACAGCGTCTCCCAGCAAAGACTTAGCTGGTCCAAGATGCCCATGGTGTCAAGGTGGAGACATCGCATCGTGTATTCGACGACTAGAAAGCAGTTCCTTGGTTGGCATGCAAGGGTTTCCCAGACTACAGGCCCACTTGAGAGGCTCTAGAAAGCTCACAATGGGCTCCCCTGGGTTGGAATTGGTCTTTAACCAGATCTCCAGGTAACTCATGTGCACGTTCAGTGTTGAGGAGTTCTGATCTCATCCAAGAGAACTGCCAAGGCCAAGGCCATGTGACAAGTGCTTTGGGCTGCTTGAACCACATCAAGAAGCGAGATTCCTCACAAAGTTCAGTAAGTATCTTTCAAGTCACAAAAATTATTTTGTTCTTGATTTTCATGGAGATTTTTCTCACTTCCTTGCTACCTTTTCTCCTTCTCTCATTCCCTCCTCCCTTCCTCTTCCAGCGACTCCACTTCATCAGAGCTGGGTCCATTTATCTTCATCTTTTTCTCGATCTTTTACACACACACACACACACACACACACACACACACACACACACACACACACACCACAATGCTTATCTCTTTAATTAAAGGAAATTTTCCTATAGGGGAAATTGGGGAGAATCAGGTAAGAGAACTATACTTTCTGAAACCTGATAACATAATTAAATCTAATTTAGGATTCCCATTGAGCCTTCAGTGGTTAGATATTAAAAAGGAAGGCAGTAAATTCATCCAATCCTAATTTGATCCGAAGCCCAGGCAATCAGCCTCTTCCAGCTTTGAATAGGCTAGCTAAATCCCTGGAAACTTATCGTGTTGACTTGTCAGATGAACCTAGATGTGACTAGACTTTATTAATAATAAAATTTAGACTGCATATCTATGTACTATAAATTTTTGGAGTCCTTTGGATATTTTACTTAGGAATTTTTCTCTCTTTAATGCCATTTATTTAAGAAAGTACAAGCTAAAATTTAAACTATCAAAATGAGTTTCAATTCAACTTGACACACATTTACTAAGAGACTCGTGTTCCAACGACTGGGCTAGCTGGGCATAAGGAACATTTAAGAGGCATCTAGTATCTATAAATGCTGGAATAAAAATTGTAGATTAAAACAGTAAGATCCCATCTTCACCTTGGTCCATAATCTTGTGTATGTGTGTATGGGAATAGGTGGGGCATGTGTGTGTTTGTGTGTTAATAGATAATTCAAAATTTTGTTCCTAGTAAATACAATAAAATGCATACCAACAAAAGCTACAGTAGTTCATAGAGAAATATCAATGCCTAAATTTTATTACTAAAAAGTTGATTTTGAAATAAAATGGCTGAAAAGTTCTAGTTTAATAATATTTTACATCCCAGCTGACAGTTACATTAGATTTCATGAAAGCTTAACTATGGGACTTAAACCTGATAGTTTAAAAAAGTATGATTTCTCCAGAATTTCTTCACATCTATGTATTTTGAGCATTTTATCATTTCATTATAACTCTTCCTTTTTACCCTTGGTTAATGGAGAGATTTATCCTTACTGACTATGGATCTAAGTTATGTGTGAAAGACAATATAATTGTTATGTAAGTATTGAAAAGAACTGTCTTAAAACAAGAAGCAATAAGTATTTTATCAATTGAATCAAATTTATCTTGCTTAGAAGTAACTTTAATGCCTGCAGTCATCATTATGCAAAGTTATTGGCAGTGATTTAGAGACTATAATAAGGCTTAAGAGTAACCTCTCCCTAAGAGCTGATCAATTTGCATCAGAAGACATACTACCATTTACCCATATCTCATGACCTTGTACGTGGCTACTTGTGCCAAAGATTACATCAGTATCTGGATGAATTCCTAAAAATATTCATATGAAATTGAGTCACACCAAGGCTTTATTGAATTTAGTGATTGAATTTTTTTGTTTTGTTTTTTCAAGGTAGGATCTTGATCTCGTCTAGGCGGTCGTGGAACTCACTATGTAGTCTCAGGGTGGCATTAAATTCATGGCAATCCTCCTACTTCTGCCTCCCAAGTGCTGGAATTAATTTTAAGATTCATTTTTAAAAGAAGCTAGATAAAACTGGTTTTATGTGATAATTTCGAGGGCAGCACTCACTTTTGGTAATTGGAGGGTGTCCTCACAATGTTATGTATATGATCTTTGCAGTAATTAAGGATGGATGTACAGCAACACATAAGCCAAGTCTCTTTCCTTAATAATGTGTTAGCCTTGAACTTTCATACATGGTTTTCTGTGGCCTTCATCCAATACTCCTGCCTTGCTTTTGGCTTAACATCAATACCTGGAGAAGGTCTGGTGTGGTAGTGCACACCTATATTTCCAGCATTCATTAGTCTGAAGTAGGAGGATCACCATGAGCTCAAACCTAGCTTGGACTACATACTGGGTTCCAGGTTAGTCTGAGATAGAGTTAGATCCTGTCTCAGAAAACCTAAACCAAACCAACCAACCAGCCAACCAAATAAAGAAAACTTGGAGAGATGGGAACTGGTGGTTAAGTTTTTTTTTTTTTTTTTTGTGTGTGTGTGTGTGGTACTGGGAGTCAAACCCAGGGCCTTGTATATAACATGCCAGGTAAGTGCTGAACTACTGAGCTATATGCTCAGTAGCTGATTTTACTGATTAATTTTCAGTGATGAATATACCCTGGTAATTCAAGGAGCTAAAGCCTTTCTTTCCTCTTGAAATAAGCTTAAATTATTATGCTTTTGAGAAGATAAATGTAAAGAAATCACATTTTCAAAAATACTAATGATATGTGGGTTTGTTCTATGGGATCCTTTCCTTTCTTCTCCCTCCCTCCCTCCCTCCCTTCTTCCCTCCTCTGTGTTTCTCTTCCTTTTCTTTTTCTTTTCTTCCCTCCCTCCTCCCTTCTCTTTCTTTTCTTTTTTACCTTTTTGTTGCCTTCAAGCCTGAACCATGAGGTTGAATTTTTAAAGAAAATGGAGATACATTCCTCTCAGAAGGAAGAGTTCACTTCCACCCACCTGACACAGTGGGTCACCAATATCCTGTGAGAAAGGAGGATAACAAGGAGAGGCCATCCAGTAGGGAAAAAAGGTAACAGAGGCAGAAAGATCGGGTGAGACAAAGTGTCCTCATCACTCTCTTTAAGTCGAGTTGCTGAAAGCGGAGGCATTTAGTTGGGATGGGGAGACAGGGGAAAGAGGAATAGCCTTTTTTATTTGTTTTGATGCAGCCCTGAGGATTGGACTCATAGTCTCTTGCATGCTAGGCAAGTGCATGAGAGGACATAGCAAGTGACATAGGACATCTCATAGAAAGAGTCTTGATGTGACAATCTGGGCAATCTCAGCAGGATTAGATGAGTGAGCTCCAGAATACTCTTTGAGGTTTCTAGATCTTTCCATGATGCTATGGAGAACTCTTAAGATAGTAAGGGGTGACTTAATGGGAGAGTTACCTATATATATATATATATATATATATATATATATATATATATATATATATATATATATATATATAGATATATAGATATATAGATATATATATATATATATATATGCAGAGTAAATTGACAGCTCAGATTATGGTGGAGAGTCCTGGCTTGACTGAATAGAGTGGAAATTGAAGACCAGCATGCATCAGCAGGGCTGGAAGTCTCCTGAGACAGTCCTGGTAGCCCCAAGGCCCAGGCCAAATGTCTAATGCCAGTGGGAGCTTTGGTGACCACAAGGAAACTGGGAAGGAAGAATGGAGAATGGCTGTGTGCATCTGTCCCAATTCCTTCTCTCAGCTACCATCGAGGAGAGAACCAGAGAAAGTGGAGGAAATGTAAAAATTCTTAGACATCCCTGAAAACCAAAGATGAGACTCAGTCCATGGAATTTATCAATTGACGCTTTATATTTTTAAGTGGTGAAGGAGCCTACAAGGAGTGTCTAGAATTAGAGAAAATAAACAGATAGAGAGGCTTTCTCCACCCATCTGAATACACGCGGGATGATAAGGCTGGCGAGGCTGTGACTTAGGAAAGTAACTCACATAACTCATTTCTAAGTTGTAAGGCCATGAATTAAATTTAGAGTGCTGGAAAAGACCACCAGCACTGTTATTGCCCTGCTTGGGATTTTGCGATAAGGAGCTTTGCTCTTTGACTTGGGGACTGCAATTCCAAATCCCTGGGGGGAGGGTGGACATTGGAAGTGCTGTTGGGGATGGGTGCTTCCTAGGCTGGAGGCAGGCCTCCCTCCTCTGCCACATGCGTGTTACCATCTCCCTCCTTCCTTGACTCTTATTTTCCCCTCTGTGTTCAGCCAGCCCTTGGTCCCTTGTCAGAACAGGCAGATGTGCAGATTGGGTCTGCTGACTGCGAACCAAGGAAAGCCCTGGCCTCAGGGAGCAGCTGCTTACATTTGTGTATTGGTTTTTACTCCGGGGAATGGATGATTGTGTCATCCTTATGAACAGAGATAGATGGGTAGGAAAGGGGGCCAAGATGGAGGAAAACCACGTATTAAGCAAAGCTATTTCTTTTTGTTTTTCATAGTATTGGGGATGGAATCCAGGGCCTGTGAATATTAGCTAAACAGTACCACAGAGCTCCATCCTTATCCATAAGCCAAGCTTCTTAAGGAAGTATCCTTAGCCATCTGCAGTTATGTTAAGAAGTGTTCTTGGTTGTGCTCAGTACCTTCACCATGACCAACACAAATGTTAACGAGTATAAGCATTAACAATGGTCAACTGAGTGTGGGGTGGTCATAGCTTTTTACTGTCCTTAAAGGACTTCTGTAAATCATTTATTTATTTATTTTAAAAATTATATCTTTATTGTCCATATTTACATACACTGAATGAGCAAATAATGTAATGGTGTCCCCAGTTCCCCAATTTCCCTCTTCCCTGTCCCCAATCAGCTGGGTATCCTCCTCTGTGTGAAGTCTGGATCAGTCCATGGGGTAGGGGGTTATGGATAGCCTAAAAGTCAACCTGGTTCCACCCCTCCCCCCCTTTGTATGTTGTTACTGAGGGGGCAATGTCTCTGGACATTCTCCTCCACCATGGCTCTTACAATCTTTCTGCCCAGTTCCCTGAGTCATGGTGGGTGAGTACTAAGGCTGATTTATTGCTGAGGTCTTAGGGGCCTCTGTACTTCTGCTTTAGGTTGTGTTGAAAATTGTTGGTGTCTGTCTCACTGCTCATCCTGGGTTGACTGATTGGCTGTGGTTATAGGTCTCTTGCTTATCCCACTACTCTCTGAGAGTTCCATGTGGATCCTCCATTGTAGGTCTAGGGTGGCTCATCTCTTGCCAGGATGTCAAATATTGGCCTGCGGCTTGTTGGTAGGGTTGGAAAGAACACAGCTCTCTCACTGCCTTCTGAAAAATACAAACAGAATCTCCATCAGAGAGTGAGATCAGTGTAGGTTAACTGAGATACACATTTCTGAATTGGCTAGATTCTATTGTGAGTAGCCTCTTTGTAATTCACTTGTAAAGTGCATTTCTCTTTGGGGGCCCAAGATTTTGGTTCCCAATGTATTTCACCCTGACTCCCAATTCCAGTGAAGGGCTCCATGTCACTGAGTGCATTACTTGGCCAAATTAAAAGCTGTTGATTGCCTCCCCCAGGTTTTGGCTCCTCCATTGCACAAGCATTCATTTCTTGGTTTGCTGTTCTCTCCCAGTAGGCAGTGTGCTCAGCCTACTCATGGCGGCAGACTGTGTTTCATGTTAGTGGTCTCTGTTTACTCCAACGGTTGTTGACCAGCTGCCCCTGGAAGCTTATGCCGTGCCTTCTAGCTCTGCACTGACTACTGCCTGGGGGCTGGTTACCATTCTGGACCTCGCAGGGTCTCTTGGTGCTGATAGATGGCTTTCTGTGGTTTCTTCAGCAACAGGATCCTACCTCAGGCCTGGGGTGGGCATTCAAGAGCTTTGACAGACTCCTGTCTTATTTTTGGGACCTCATGGGTCACTTTGGTCAACAGCTCAGTGAGGGAAGGAGCCGATGATTGGGGCCAGGAGTTTCCAGACTGATCAGTTTTTCATGGGTTTAGACTCTCTCCCCTTCTATTCAGATGATGCCCACTACTTACTCAAAAGGTTATAGTATGCATGTGAGGGTTTTGTGACTTCAAATCATTATTGGTTTAGCTTAATGATTAAGTCTCCCCCTCCCCCCATTCCTTAAGCCTCTTTCACAAACTCTCACTTCTCCCGACTGGTTTCCACGGAGTTTATGGTTAATCTTAAATTACTCTAAAATGTGTGTGTGTGTGTGTGTGTGTGTGTGTGTGTGTGTGTGTGTGTGTGTGTGTGTGGGTGTGTGTGTGTGTGTGTTTTAGAGAGGACAGGCTTCATTGAGGGATTTCGAGAAAGTCCATGGAATCTAATTAGAAATCTTACAGAATTTAAGTTATAACTTCTCACCCTCTCCATCCCTTCATGAAAGTCTGAATCTAATTAGAAATCTTACAGAATTTAAGTTATAACCTCTCACCCTCTCCATCCCTTCATGAAAGTCTGTAGACTCTGAAGTAACCTGTGAACCAAAGAGCCCATGCTCTTAAATTACTCAAGGGATTAGGAAAAGAATAGAGAAAAATCCCTTCGAGAATGAGATAGTCTTTGCACAGTTTTCCCTGTCCTTTACCTGTCAGTTAGAACTGACTCTTCATGATTCTCACCAAGAATGAGTAGACAGCGTTTTTGAGAAGGTAATTCATTTGTCAAAAAAGAGACAGAAGACATGTGATATAGAACAATTTGTCCCATTGTTGAATAAGTTTTATGTGCTAATTCTGTGCTTGGCAAGTAGCATTTGTTGATGAGATAATTGAACACACACACACACACACACACACACACACACACACACACACACATTCAATTGTTTGCAGGGCTGGAGATAGAACCCAGAGCCTCATGAATGCTAGGCAAGCAATCTATCAATTGAGGTACACCCCCACCCTCCTGGATTATCTCTTTTTTCTTTTCTTTTCTTTCTTTTCTTCCTTCCTTCCTTTCTTTTTTTCATGCTACCTCCTCATCCTCTTGTTTAATCCTCTATACAGGTAACACT
Organism: Zapus hudsonius; assembly: GCA_004024765.1. NCBI lineage: Eukaryota > Metazoa > Chordata > Mammalia > Rodentia > Dipodidae > Zapus > Zapus hudsonius. Next base: position 28,984 of record PVHP010018517.1, read on the forward strand.
ATGGTTCAAGATGTCTGCTAACATTTAAAATAGAGTTGCCAGGCTGGAGAGATGGCCCAGTGGAAAAAGGGACTTGCTTACAAAGCCTGACAGCTAGGGTTCAGAGTAAAGCCAGATGCAAAAAGTAGCAGGCACATAAATCTGGAGGTCCTGGAACACCCATATTAACCTCTCCCTCTTTCTTCCTTCTCTCTCTGTGCTTCTCTCTCTCTCTCCTCTTTCTCAAACAAACATATAAATAAAATACTAAAAGAAAGAGCTGCCAAATGAAAAACAGAATGCTTGAATTTCAGGCAAAAAACAAGCACCATCTTACTAGGTGTCCTAAAGAGTGCATGATTCCTGCCAATGCCCATACTCTGTTCTTTCTCTTCTGTGAAGTAGATTTACATGGACTCATTTCCTTAACAAATGCCCTTGGAGCAGCTTCTCGGTGTGCACGTACGTCCTGGTTGTAGGTTTTCATGTCTTAGTCCCCATGGGATGATAAAACTGACTTCTGAAGCAGGCACCATCACCTTATGGCTTCCTCCCATGAAACAGGTCGGGGCAGCCGTGGAAGGCAGTGTCCCCTGAGTTCAGTGAGAGAGACCTTTTCTCAAAAAATAGGTGGAAGAAGACCAAACTCAAAAAAGAAAAATAAATAAGGCGGAGAGAGGTTGAAGAAGACACCCGAGGCTGACCTCTGGTCTTCAGGTGGATGTGCACACATGTGTGTGTGAACTTGCACACACGTGTGCATACATGAGCACATTCACACGCAAATGACTGCTTGCTTCCTTGCTTTATTAAAAAGCAGATGAAGCAAAACCCAATAATAAATATTTTATACTTGTTAAATTTAAAAAAGTTTCAAAAATCTTCATCGCTAATGCTGCTTAAAGAGGCACAGATGAAGGCTGTAATGAGAGTAGAACTTTTTTCAGGTTTGTTTTTTTGAAAGTTGGCAAATGATAAGTATATATTTGGTATATAACAATGTAGAGCCTAGATAGGCTGAGTTAGTTAACGTATGTATTACCACACACACTTACTTATTTGTTGTGAGAATGCTTAAAATCTCCACTCCCAGCAACTTTCGAGTGTACAATACACTGTTATTAACTAGAGTTATCCCCTTATTTTCTTCACTGAAGCTGTTCCCTGACCTCCTGGCTTCTGGGTCCAGAAGACGGCTAATTCCTGCCGGCTATACTGGCTCAGTATACTGGCTCTATACTGGGACAGCAGGCAGGATGAAGCACAGTCAAGGACTAGTTAGGTTGCTTTCCATTAGTTTGTGTGAATGGGTTAATAGCTATGTAACTGTTACACAAGCCCTATCCTATTAGGAAGGCTAATCTGATAACAGAGAATGATAATGTGATAACAATGAATTCCAATCAAGGCATCGTTTTCATATGAGGTGCTCATTATCTTATTGAGATTCCATTGCATATTTTCTTGTCTGGAAAAACATTAAACAGAAAATTATAATAATGTTGTTTTTATATAATAATGCATTAAATACATAATTCTTTAACGTTACTCTTTGCATGTACTTTTTAGATTCTGCCGAGTGAAAATCGAGCTGAGCTGAACACCAGAGAATAGATGAACTAATATTGCTCTCTAGTGGCCAAAATGAGCCATAACATATTGGGACTTTTGAAGATCATTTTTATGAACTACATGTAGGAATTGTATATTTCCAGATCATCATCTGATTTTATAGTGTTGAATGGATGGTTTTTACAATTGTGTACTTTAATATGCGAAATATTTAAATACGGTCATATTACCATAGATGGGTTTGGTGTTTTTAATTTAATATTAAAATATGAATTGTTAGATAAAAATTCTTGAATAAACTATGTAAAAATACATAAGTTCTGAAAACATGGTTCAAATTTCATTACTAGTAAAAATACAAATTAAGACGAATATTTTTACATCCACCAAATCAGTAACTTTGAGAACGCAGTGAACATGTATGGCAGTTTATAGTGTTGGTAAGGCTAAGTGGTGGAATTCTCAACTTGGGTTTTTTTTTGGAGCTGTTATATGAGCATCTATGCTCTCAAATATTATGAATAAAGCTTAAAGTTATTTTTGAAGATTAATTTGTCAAAATTTTAGAAACCAGTTGTAGGTATATGGATTCCAACATCGTTTTGAATGTTAACAACCGCTCATTACTGGAAAGTCCAGCAATAACAGATTTGCAATAAAGCACAGCTCAATCCTGAGGTGTGGGGGGGTCATTGTATAGAATTCACAGTGTGACAATGCGGGGCACATATGGGGCAGAAAGCAGCCCTTTATTTAGTATAGCAGCATGACCTGAGTTTATTAAAACATCAGTAAATCACATGCACAGGAACTAATTTTGGATCTTAGATGCTGAATGCTAGTGCTGGCCATTGATTGCAGTATGCTTGTCTTTTTGGAAAGAATCTACAATGCATATATATTAGGTTTATAATAAAAGTATAACAAACATAAAAATTCTCTCTTTTCTCTGTCAAAAGATCGGAATAGGAGATTCTGTAATGTGATAGGTTCAGGCAAGATCCATAGATCCCCCTCCCCTTGAGTAGGAGGAATCTAGCTAGAGCTCAAAACCTAGCTGCTAAAACAGATTGGTCAGGTATGAACCAACCACCTGTCTCCCTGCCCACCTGGGGCAGGAAATACTCCCTGAACAGATAATTCTGTCTCTTCCTTATCCACATGGCCTAGACGAATTACCTCTGACTCTCTAGGGACCAGTAAGGTCTCCCCAACCCCCACCACAGCCTGTGATGAGGGGCTGGATTTCTCTTCCACCTGAATCTTTCCTTCTCATGATCTTTCCTCTTCCTGCTTGTTTAGCTGAACAGCATAAATTCTGTTAAAACCTCTCCATGTGTTCACCCCTCACTGGTGGTTGGAGAACTCGAACTCCCCATGTTCCCTTAAATAAAGTCTCCCAGTATATCTTAATATCTGGTTGTCTATGATTTTAATTCTTTAACTTTGTAGACAAGAATTCAGGTACTCCTTAACTTTTGGGGTGCATTGGAATTTTTGCTGGGCATTATGTAAATTCTAATCCTCAGCTCACCCTGCTACACTAACAGCTACTTAACTGAATAGGTGCAAATCTGTGGAAGCAAATGAAAGGGCTAGAAAAATATTAATCTATAAATTGCTTCCATATGCTGAGAGCCTTTCTCCATATTGTAAAGCAGTTTTAAATGTCTGTAACTACCAAGCAAATGTAACAGTCTGTTGTTTGGTGCTTTGCACTGCCTTAAATCCTTACAAAATAATAAGGCAGATATGATAGACTAGAGTAAGAAGAAATCATAAGAAATATCACATGGCTAATGTACCACTTTTAAGTATTCAAATAAATGCCTGCAAATATTTTTCAGTTGGAACTAGTTGTGAAAGCTTGGATTTCTACACGAAGTTTCTTTTCTCTGTTCTTTTCTGTGATTTTTAGAAAAAGTTAATACTTGTTTTACTTATAAGTTTTAGGAGCAAATGGACTCGGTAGGAAGGCTTGGTTGGGAATTCCCAAACCTGATCATGATTTTCTAAGCTACAAGTAACCATCGGTGTTTCTTCGGTACAGTTGGAGGTCCTGATCAAGTCTGTCTAGTTCCCCTGGGATTGTGCCGTGGCCCCTTCTGTCTAGTTCCTAAATCAGGTGGGTTGGGGAGGACACTGGGTAGTATTGTGAGAACAGTGTGTTCTGTATGGAGATGCCTTCCTACCCAAAGGGGACACAATGACAAGGTTGTAAGGCCAATGCAAACAAGTCTGGCTCAGGTCACCCATGGCTGCTATCCTTTGTGTAAGCTCCTGTGTAACAGTGGTTTTAAATGCCCTCGCTGAAGGAGGGGAAGTGGGTGAATGGGAGACAGAAAGAGAAGTAGACAGTTCTTCCTTGTCATTACACACCTTCTGAATCTTTCCCTCTTCGTTCAAAAGCACAGATCTCTTCTCCCAACAGCGGAAAAGAAAACCACAATTTAAAAGAAACACCTCCTACTGGGAGGGAACAGGAACCAACAAAGGAGCACTTGTGTAATGGAGGACAATCAACAGCTTTCAAATTCGACCAATTTTCCACTTAGTGAGGGGGACCCCTTGTCTGGAACTAGGGATTCAGGGTGATAGGCACCGGATCCCGTACTTTTGGGCTCCCAAAACAAGATGCACTATGGGAGCGAGTGACAGGGAGGCTACTAAAAATAGAATCTAGGTAATCCAGAATTGTGTATATTTGTTAACC